>KN475367.1:0-32423 GCA_000787095.1 Periophthalmodon schlosseri | reverse complement strand
GGAAAGAGAGAGTGTGTAAAGAAGGAGAGAGGAGACAAGGAAGGAAAGAGAATACAGAAAAGGAGAGGAGTGGAGGGAGAAGAGAGGAGGCAGTGAAAGAGAGAGGGGGTGAGAAAGGAGGAGGTGGAAAAGGAGAGAGGAGACAAGGATGGAGAGAGAAGGCATGGAAGAAGAGAGGAGGCAGGGAAAGGGAGAGGGTGAAGAAGCAGAGGAGACAAGGAAGGAAAGAGGAGGTGAAGAAGGAGAGAGGTCACAAGGAAGGAAAGAGGAGTTAGAGAAGGAGAGCAGAGGTGAGGATAGAGGGAATGAGAGGAAGAAAGGAGACAAGAAAGAGGGGACACAGGGAAGAGAGAGGTTTAGAAAGAGACAAAGAGAAGAGGTAGAAAGGACACAAAGTAGGAGAGAGGAGACAAGGAAGGAGAGAGGAAGTGGAGAGGAGACAAAGGAGGAACAAGGTGGTGAAGAAGGACAAAGGAGACAGTGACAGTGGTAGAAAAGCAAAGAAACCCAGAGAGGAAAGAAGGAGGAGGGTAAGGAGAGAGAAGGCACTGGACACTGGACATGTTCTTGTTATGGTGTAGCCTTTTGACGCGGCACAGTTTAGTCTGAGCTATGTCTGTCTCCAACACACTGTCAGCCAAAGGTTTTGTTCTCTCTGACCACACAAGACCACTCTCTCCCAGCACTCTGCATCTCCCACTATTTACATCCCTGTTTAACTCTACCACTGAGCCACAAAACCGCCATTTTCCCTGGAAACATGTCTCCTCCAACCATACCTGACCCTGTGGAGCTGATGGCACACTCTAATGAATGGAAAGTTTAGCTTCAGTGAGGTGTGCATTTGTCTGCGTGTGTTTTAGACTTTAGTAATCGAGCCATAGAGTGCTAAAGTGCTGCTAACAAGGCCTGTTTAATATTCTACCCCCTGTCCAACATACAATTATTCCACTTCGCTGCCATTAACATGTACAGTAGGACTTGGCTTTTAATTGGGCTGATATGACTAATGCCAGATCAACTTGGATTTGCTAATTAGTTTTTGCTTTAAAAGTGCCATCAGGATATGAAATATTCATTGATGTGAGGTGGAGCGCGGACTGTGGGTGGTATTAGTGGAATATTAGTGGTATACAGGCACCACACGCTGCAGGAGGAGAGAGAGTGGACCTGTACGGTGGCCCATTGTGGACACTTATTCATACTGAGGTGGTGTAAAGTGTTAGTTTTTGGTCGTGATTTGGAGGCGCCCACACGAGCACGAAGACACATTGATGCACGCACCACCTCCATCCTCAGCTTTGCAAAAACAACATTTTTAATTGAAGTCTCAATCCAGAGCACTCATGTAGCTAGCTTCCACTAGTTATTTGTGTATGCAATATGAAGCTTACATTTACCCAGTGTTTACAGTGAAACTAACTTGACTACGGGCAAAGACTGAAGAGGTTCAGTGGCTTGTGACTGGAACAGATTGTAGATCGACATTTTTTGTTGGATTAATCATTAAAAGTCTATGATGTTAATATAACTTCCAAAGTTTCTGACCTTTACAAGACTTTTTATATATATGTTCACAATAAAGACTATTCTCTGGACTCTATTGTTGCCTATGGCAACACTCACTATAACACCTTAGAGAAAAAAAACACTAATGTATTTTGTACATTGTTTTGAAGAAGGCTAGACGAATGAAGGCTGCAAGATCATAAAACATGATTATCATGAATATGTTTGCATCATGTTTACTATGGACCCATAAAAGTAGAACAATAAGCCTCTAAACTAACTGACAACATTCCTATTTGGTTTGGTTATAGTTAAAACCAACTGAAGAGGAGTTTGATGTCCTAGAGGAGGTCATAGTATCTTTTATCTGAGTTGAGCATCTTATTTGGCTGGGGCATCTGTTTGGGATGGCCCCTGGATGGCCCCTGGATGTCCCCTGGATGTCCCTGGATGTCCCTGGTATCCTCTGGGGAGCTGTTCCAGGCTTGTCCCACACAAAGACCCTGAGGCAAACACAGGACACTGAAGGACACCTGCCCTACACCTGGCCTCATGAAGGCTGCTTTGGAGGATCTCAAGGAAGTGTGATGAGAAGGTAATGCTCACAATTAGACAAAGACCTGGTTTATGTTACTGAACTGCTGACCTTCTGGTTAGTGGGATCTGCCTGTGCCACTTTAAGTCATCCCATCATGATTAAAGAAGAGAGAGAAAGAGAAGATTATTAACAGACTTGATCCTCCTCCTTCCCTCCCAGTCCAGTCCACTGTTCCTCTCTGTCCGTTGACCTTTGCCCCTCCCCTTCACCCCTTTGTTCTCCTGTTCTGGCTCATCCTCTCTTGCTCCACTCCCCTGTCGTCTCCTCCCTCCTTAATCCGCCCCCCTCGCCCCCTCCCTCCTCTTGTAAGTGGGCCAGGTGCCTCCTGTGGCCTCCCCTACTCCATTTCTCATTTTTACCCTTCCTCTCTCTCATCCTTCCCCTGTTCTCTTTCTCTCTTTCATCCTTCTTTCTGACCCTAACTCATATTTATATATTCCCCATTATCCAATGTTCCCAATCCGGCTTTTCCCAGATCGGTCATTGTGGCTTTTAAGATTTATCCGTCAGGTGAACGGGTGACTCCTCCTGTGAAAATAGGGGTTGTTGTGATTCATGAGGGACTTTTCAGCCCTTAAAACAGCAGTCCTTAATGCGTTGGTGGAGGCATTTGGGGGAAATTGCAGTTGCGGAACATTTATGTGTTCCTTAACCTGAACCAAAACAGAAGTGAGCAGGTTCACATCCCCTTTTCACAGTTTACCCCCCTAGACTCAAAGTCAAAATGAAAATATGATATGAAAGTGACGTGTCTAAGTCTCATTATGGAATCTGGTTTGAATAGTCATGATTAAAGTGAACACGGATTACTGTTCTATTCTGTATTGATACGAGTTGTCAATCAACATCACCATTTTCCAGCACTCCTTGAGCATAGACTGTATAAAGAAGTGGACTAAGGGAGTGTGACGTCACCCATAGCGTCCGGCTCCAATCAAATAAAGGTCACCGAGGCTAACAGTTATAGGGTCGAATTTGGAGCTGATTTCCATTTTTGGAATTCTGACCGTGAGTATCGTAGCAACCATACAGCCAATCCAGAGCGAGGCTGTTGAAGCAATGCCCCTTCCCACTTGCACCGCTGGTTTAGCAGGGAGCAGGCGCTTAGCAACACTGTCAATCAAGCCTGTTGCTAATTCTAGCTAGCGGGAGGTGCCTGATTTGTTATTAATGTTCATATCTTGATTTACGGAGACAATGGTTAAATAAAAATACCAGGATCATGTAGAGTGGGTCAATACGAACATTTTAAAACCAAAATGAGGAGCCTGACAGCAGCAGTTACGGAGAGAGGGGCGACAGTTTTTCAATACAAACTGAATTGGAGCCAGAGTCGATGGAGCCGCAAGCGCCCCCATGCTCACTTCCTATTTGGAACGCGGCGGCTAGCAGGTTAGCTATGTCCATTTATATATACAGTTTATGTCCTTGAGTAAAGCTTCTTTTGTCCTTGTTAAGACCTTTATGTTTTGTTATATCTGATTCTAGCTTATAGTTAGGTTTAGATTTAGCTGTTGTGTTAAGTTATGTTTTGGTCATGGATGCTATTCTGCCTTTGCCTGTTGCTTGTTGTGAGATCAGGATGCTAGTTCATCCTTAATCCCAGTTTCAATGTGCTATAGATAAGGGCTCCACAATTAATCTAATCGAATTGAAATCGCAGTTTGAATTGGAACAATTATGAAATCGCAAAAACAGATTATTTAGATAGAAGTAGAATGTCATTTACAAAGAACAAAATATCCTGTCTTTTTATAGAAAAATCTTGCTGTACCTGTAGTTTAGCCCATTACAAACATGTTCTGAAATGCATGGGATTGTTGGATGAGTTTTACAGTTCTTCTCTCAAATTTTAACCCTGCAGTTGTTAACAATGCACACTCAATCATTACTATATCGACTTATCGTTCAATGTATGAAAACCGGAACAATATATTTTGGGGCTCAGTATTTATCGTGGGTTCATTTTCTTTGCAAAAGTGGGGAGATTTTTTTATTTTAGTTGTAATACAGTAAGATTTGTGCTGTAGAGGGTTGAATAAGTCACTCTTATGCTTAATCATTGGTTCATTCTGCTATTTATTTGTTACAGCTCAGGCCTTTTAATGATACTGTTTATTTAAAAAGGGTTTACTATCTTGGTTTATTTTAATCTTTATCAGTATCTGTAGTCAAAGTACTTTCAATATTATCGTTTATCGCAATACTCTGTAGCAATATATTGTGCTTCAAAATTTGTTATTGTGACAGGCCTAATCCTCCTTTTAAACATGAATCGCAACTCTAATTGTGATCGCAAAAAGAGCCGTAGATTTCAGTTTTTTCTCAGGTTAGTTCAGTCGTGTTTGCTCCTATCAGCGTATGACTCCCATTATTGTTGATGTCTCTTCTCAGTTTCTTCTCTCATTGGCGTTGCCTTTGTCTTGGCTTTTCCCTGGTCCTCTCTTTTCTTCTCACCCCTCTATCTCACCTCTCTTGTGCCGATCGGTGTGTTCACGAAAGGGGGCGGTGGATGATTGGTGCTTGGCCACTTTGGACGGACACCTGATACTGGCACCGTCTCGCAATGTGGGAATGTGTGACTTGGACCAAATGAGGTTTTCCAGGGTGGGAGTTCTGTCTTTACAATGGTGATCACTATTGTCTTTAGCCATACCCCTTTGTGTCTTTGTCGTGGTTCTAGTTGTAGTATTAGTAACTGTAATAGCAGGAGAAATAGTAAAACTAGTAGGAGCAGTGGTATTAGTTGCTGTAACAACTCTAGACACACTTGGTAACACAATATTGGCTGATGCAAAAATCAGTATCGCAAGAAAAATATATTGCAACAACATGAAGTTCTCCTTCTCACAGAAATTTACAGTTGTAAAATTAGGCAGGTTTTATTCATGATTTTTCTTATTCAGTCTTGCATTAGTGTTGTTTTGGTCTAGTCTCTGATAAGTTTTTATTTTGACACAGTTTGAATTCTAAGTGAGGGCAATTACATTTATTTGTTGTTCTAAACCTGTGCCAAAAAGTTGATTAAAATATCACAATAACTTTATCGCAACACAAAACGTAGTTATCAAATTTTTTTTTCTCATATTGTGTAATGCATTGTACACCTGGACTGTAGGAATACTTCTGTTACATAGATTTTCAGGCTACCACTCTACACTGATGTCCCTCTAAACCTGTGTAAAAGGTGCCAAAACAGTGCAGTGCTCCTCCTAAATGCCTTTGAGCCATGTCACAACAGGTGAGTCAGACGTCAATCTGTGGAGAGTGGAGAGGACAGGTCCGGCAGGGAGATAAGGAGGAGTGGACAGGGGGACAGGGGGGACAGGTGAGGGACTGGTCTGGTCACTCAGTGTGAACAGTTTTGCCTCCAGCTGTACTCATTTGAATTCTTCTCAACTTTAACCGTCAGTCTAAATGACAAAAGTTACAAAAGCTACAAATTTCTTCCTTACAGGTGACTGGTGAGGTGGTCCAAGTGCCTTTAGGTTATTTTCCTTAAGGGATACACATTATGAGAACATGCAGACATGGAAGTCAACAACACCTGTAACCTCCTTTTGGGGATTTTAACATTTATGTTCAATTTCCGGTGACAAATTGCTGAGGTTAAAGGTATAGTATGTAACTTTCTGGAGGTGGCACATCACCTGCATGATGCCATAAAAACAGAACATTAAAGCCAAACTTCAGAACATTCTCCATGGAGATTTATTCCATAATATGAAGTATGGAATATATGTTGTTCTTAACATATAGGAACTACATTTTCACCAAAAATGAAAAAAACAAAATCATGCTTTTTATTTTTTATTTTTTTAGCTAAAAGTTTCATATTGAGGCTTTAATTTACATTTACAGTATATAAGCCATTTTTAGTTAGTTTTTAGTTAGTAGTTATCCCAGTATGACAACTAAGACAAAGTAGGAGTGGTAGCAGTACTAGCAATAACAGAAAGTATATAATCAGGTCTAGTAAAATCCTCTATTTACTTTAACTTAACAGTAAAACTTTTTATTACTTTAGCAACTCCTTGTGCAGCCTGCCGTTCTTTGCTCCACTCTATTGATGCTACATATCGATGGCGCTACACTGTGTACAACTATTGAACCAAGACAGAACACTAATCCCTGATACAAACCATTGATTCTTACTTTACCAACATGCCTTTTGTTCCCAAATTCTCCCTCCCTCCTTTTCGCACCCTTCCCTGTCTGCTCACTGACTCCTTCTGTCTATATTTAGATGATCTGCTCCTCTTCTATTTCCTTGATTCCTCTCCCCTTGATTTCTCTGTCTTTTTCTCTCTACCTGGTTTCAAAAAGTCTGTGTTGTTGCACTGTTTTGATCATGTTGATGAGTGACAAAGCTGCCACAGGAGTAATATATATATGATGTTTTTTCAACATGTCCCTTGAGAGGCCTATCTGGTCATATACAAAAATTGAAAATGCATTAATGCGTGATTCAGTCTTGCTTTGTCTTGGTTTTGAGTTGAGTCATTTTGATGTTATACCTGTTGTAATTCTGGAAAACCCATTTGTTTATTTACTCTTTTCCTGTACTTATTTACTAATTCTACCCTTTCATTTAGATTTGATATAATTTATTTCATAGTTGTCTCTGATTTAGCTCTAGGTTCAAAATAGCTTATGGTAACTTTCTAGATTTTAAATATGGGAACGATCTTGTTACTCCTGATGTAATTCTATACAAGTACATTGTACTTCTTGCTTTAATGATGATTTTGACTCCAAAAGGTCTCATAGAAGTTCCATCAATTTAGCGAATTGCCAAGGATGCAAACATAATTTCCTCCACAAACAACAAAATATCGTTTTCTGCTAAAAACTGCAAACCCTGTTTAGATCTGCACAAGCATGTTCTGGATTACATGTGATTCTTGTATTAGTTTGTTTGTTAGGCATATTTCAGTCTTTTTGTCATTTCTCCAGGAAGTGTTTAAAATGTGAACTTTGAGCGGAATCCTATTATTAAAACATATATCACAAATCTAATCGCAATGCTTGTTAGAAAAGTCATGATTTGATATTTTTCCCAGGTTCAGCCTTACCACGAGGTGTTTTTTTCTTTTAAGACTGAGTTTACATGTTGCGTGTTTGTGTCCGTGTGTGTGTTTGTGCATCAGATTATGAGCGACTGAAGTGGTGTGTGATATTTGTGTAGGGGAGGCGGAGAGGGCGCGCCTGTTGGACTTGGGTGGACACATTTAAGCCTTTTATGCTCCCCTCTTTGCATGAGCTCTATTGTCAGTTCCGGTCTGGGGAGGATTCTGAAAAAGATGCCTATGTTTGCAGTTTGACAAAGTTATACCATTATACACACACTCGCACTTGTGTTGGGTTTTTATCCTTTTTGGGGACTGTCATTTTCTGGAGACCGATCCTACCCTTAACCATTGCAACTTTTCTAACCGTAACTCTCCCTTTAACCTATTTTAACCCATATCTAAATTTTAAATCATAAGGGCAGCACAATTAATTGCAATCTAATCAAAAATGCTATTTGAGTTGCATCAAATCACAAAGGCTACAATTATTTAGCTAATAGAATGTCCTCTTCATTTTATAAAAAACAACATATTGTAATTGTAGTTTAGACCTCTATAAATTTATTGTATTTGTTTATCAGTTCTTGCTCCAATCTTCTCTCAAATGATAATGCTCTTGGAGCTGTTTAAAATGTGGACTCTCAACAGAATCCTACTTTTTAAACATATATTGGAAATCTAATTACAATACATGTCAGAAAAAATTGCAGTCTGATGTTTTTACAAAATTGTGCAACTCTAATTTATGTCATGGCGACCTGATTTTTGTCCCCAGATGGAGGCAGGGCGCAGTGAATTGAGTGTGTATTCACATTTTAGTCCCCATAATGTGATGAATACCCGCCCATACAGAAACACACTGTGGACGCCCGCCTCTGCACCAGAGAGCAACTGGCCACTGACTCACCAGGCTTCAGTCATTCTACCACACATGGGACAAACAACAATTATCAATCACTATTTTATTCACTAGCCCTTAGTGGGCCTACACAGTATGTTTCAATGTGGGCAACTGCAACAGAAGCACAATAGGAATGAGGTGATGACTGTTTGTCATGCAGTCGGCTGCTAATTCAATTATGCAAATGATTTTTCTTAGTTTTTAGCAAATCTTATACAATCCCAGTTTATTTGTATTTATTTTTTATTTGACAGGGACAGTGTAGATTAATCAACATTACTGTAAATGTACCAGAATTAGCTAAAAGGCTATTTTTCATTTTTCATCCTGTCCCTGGACAGATGCTAAAATTATCTACCTAAAAACAATATGGTTAGACAACATAATAGTACAGTGAGAGCCGGACGATACATTGAAGCTTATAGTTAAATAATAGTGTACAGTAGCAGTACAATTACATAAAAGGTCAAATAGCATAACTATTAAAAGAACTATATTATATTACTATATTACATTCAGACAGACAATAACAAGACAAAGACTAACAGTAAGGTGAAGGTGAAGACAAGGCAGAGTCAGTGGGTTAATGTTGACAGGTCTGATTTGCTATGAACCATGTTTTGAAATGTTTTTTTTCAAAACATGGTAAGAGGCCAGCTCTCTGATGTTTTTCCAGGGACTGTTCCACTCATGGGATGCCCGGACAGGAAAGGCTCTATGGTTGAAGGCACTATTCCAGAGTGGAACTATACAGTCTCTGCGAGCTGCACCTCTGGTTATCTGATGTGCAGTACCCCTTACACTCACAGACTGGCTTACGTGGGGGAGATGACAAACCGTGTATGACTTTATTAGACAGAGATTAGGGTGTTTGATGACATTTTCCCAACTTAGAAGATGATGTTTTTCTAAAATAGTGCAATGGCGACATCTTTGAGGTTTTTTGTCCAGTATCTGTATTGTTTGTTTGTACAATGACTCTGTTGGTTTAAGTGAGGTTTTGTTGTTTGTGACATGTAGTTAAGTAGTATGTTATATGGGACATGACCATAGAATGCATAAATAATCTGTCTGACTGAACCGATAAATTTAATCTGATAAACTGAAAATTTACCATGTTGAATTGCAGACTTGTAAAATGTGTCATATATATTTATATTCTGTGATGACTTGTATTTTTTCAGCAGCAACAAAAACATCTGTCTCATTATTTGCCATGTTGGATCTGGAGAAGAACATAGCAATTGTTTTATTGACATTAACTTTTAATCAGCACTGATTAAGCCAGTTTGTTATGTGAATCATGGACTGTGATAGTTTAACTGCAGCTTGTGTAGTGTTTTTGGCATATGTGTAAATGACTGTATCATTTGCGTACATCTGCATGGACACAATAGGGCACACACTGAAGGAACGTTATTGATCTACAGGGAAAATAGCAACGGACCCATAACGGCACCTTGTGGGACACCTGCAGCCAGAGGGAGGGGAGGAGAGTGGTGATCATTGATTCTAACAGACTGTGAGCGGTTTGATACATATGGTTCTGTCCATTTTAATGCTCTTTATGAGAAGTTAAATTGGCTATGTTCAGCTATGAGTATTTAATGATTTACAGTGTCAAAGGCTTTTCTACAGGTCGAGAAACACTGCTCCAACTACCCCTCCTTTATCCAGTAACTATTTGACATTTTCAATGACAAAAACACTTGCTGTCTCTGTAGAGTGTTGTGCTCTGAAATCAAATTGCATAGTGAAGAGAAAATGGGATGGTGTTTAAATGAGTAATAACTTGTTGAGCAATGAGATTCTCTGCAACTTTGGATACTTAGACTGATGGGCCTATAATTGCACACAGACAGAGGATCACCATTTTTATAGATTGGTATGACATCTGATTTCTTCCAATTAGTGGGAAATAGTTTCTTGGTTATAGAAGAATTTTAGCTATAGGTGTGTCTTTTGTTCTGGATGGTTTGAGTGATCTTGTGCAACTTTGGATTCTGTGACACTGACCAAGGTGAAGGCTGCTTCTGTAGTATTCATAGTACAAGCATTAATATTGGTAGGTGGAAAGGACTGGGCAAATGTGGATACAGACTCAATAAAGAAATTACTGAACGCTTCCGCAACTTCGTGTGTATTTTTTGTAATCTGTCCATTTACCTTGATTTCTAAAAGTTGTTTTCTTTTTACGTCCTGCCTTGCTAGTTTCTTCAGTTGGTTCCAGATTGTTTTAGAGTCTCATTTTGCATTTTCTATTATAGTCAAGAAGAAATCATTGACTTATTTTTAATTGTTATTTTAAGAGCTAAATCTCTTTCCTTCATTGTCAGAGTTCATCCAAGGTAACAGATTTTTGGTTTGTTTTCGAAATTTTCACACTATATTCCTTGATTATTCGCTCTATTGTTAAGAATATTCCACTGTCCTTATTCGTATCTGTACCCTGCAGCATTTGATCCCAGTCAATTTCTTGCACCACATTTCTAAAACTTTCCTGTCTGTTTTGTGGAATTCCAACAAGCTCATTTTCACTAGCGCGTGAGTGAAATCTCTTTTTTGAGAGCTCTCTGGCCACAAAGATCAGATTGTGGTCAGATTGACCAGCTACCATGTTATAAGATTTGATTATTCTCTCAGGTCGGTTAGTAAATATCAAATCAGTCTGAGTGCTGCTCATTGAGGTGACTCTAGGCCCTTTAACCATTTGGGAAACATCAAATGTGTCAGTTATTTCTTTAAGAATTTTTCTGCAAGATGTGTCCTCACAGTTGATATTGAAATTCCCCAAAATAACAGTCTGTTTGTTTAGGTCACATTCTTTAAGTAGCTTTTCAAACTTGTAGAAACTAGCATCTGATGAGGGTGAGCGATGAATCACAATATTGGTAAATTACATTTGTGGGGACAACACAATCTTTAAACCTAAGCATTCCAGATCATCAAGCTAGAAATGACCTTTTATGTTTATCATGTTCCCACCACCCTTGGCCCCTTCCCTGTCTCTCTTGAACATTTTATAGCCTGGGATGTTATTGGCTGCAGTGGAGCATTTTTTAAAAGACAAGCATATACAAGCATAGATAGTCCAGATTTGAGTTGTCTAATTTGTTCAGTTTTCAGACATGATACTTTAAATTACCACCTGAAATACATTTAGGCTTTGACTTTGGGTCCCAGACTATTTTTGAATGATTGACAGTTTGAAAAAAAACCCCACCCATTTCCTGTTTTTAGCAATGCCTGGATTGATTAGTTTAGTGTTTAAGTCACAATTTGCCACAGTAACCGATGGATTCTTGGAGTAGCCACTGTCAGAAAAGTTTGCTGTGCCATGCTCATCGCGAGACAGACTCCTCAGCAGCACATTGATCCTCGGATTTCCTTTTATTGCTTTATCCGACTCATCGACACGCACTTGTAGACCTGATGTTATCCTATGCAACTCCCAGACAGCCCCGCTACCACCGCAACTTCATCTACACCCTCGTCATCTTCATCCCGGAGTGACAGTTTGAAAACAGTTGGCAATGGACACAGAGTAAACAGAGGATTAGGGTGATGTGCATTAAAACCCGATGCCACAGAGCGTACCTGTAAGGTAGGAGTGACGCGTGTCCCCTCTGTTAGCAGGTTAGCCTCTCCTGGTGTCTTGATGTGGTGTGGGACTGGGCACAGGTGTCCTTGGATAACATTAAACATATGACGACAATAAGTCCAGTGATGTGTGTAGCTCGTGATGCCATTTTAGCCTTCTTAGTGATAGACAAAAGTATACATGTATTCATCCAAGTAAACGTAGGAAGAATACTTCTAATGATCTGTGTTGGATGATCATTATTTGTCTTTGTGAGTTTACGAGCAAACAATAGACTATGAGCGCTGTCACAGCCTCTGTCTCACCTGCAGCCATCTTGTTGCATGGATCTGCTTACCGCCGAGCCTCTCTGCTCCTCTGTCCAAAGAGAACAGTAACTGTTGAACCTGTTACTGTTCTCCATGAAGATAGATCAATTTTGTTCTGTATTGTGAAATATTATAGCCAAAGGAACAGCATTTCTATGGAAACAAGCAGGAGGAGGCCTTCCTTCAGGCCAAGTAAGTCAGGTTTATGGAGATAAGCCCACTCACCATAGGGATACATGTTTTTCTTTCAGTGCAATAAAAATATATTAAATAAAAAACTTTAATTTTAGTCTATTTTTTGGCAAAAAAAGTTATGCAGTTGTGCTTTAAAACATACATAACCTAAAGAATCCTAACCCATTTACACTGAACGTGTAAGCTTGGACTTTGCAGTATTATGTCCAACCAGAGATTTGTATTTGAAAGAATCCTCTTGTTTCCTGAGTCATACCATACCATTATATTGGAACACTTTTCTTATTAATGGGTCAAATGGCCAGTCACGTGTCATCATTTTTCAAGTTCAGCCCAGACCTCCTTCATTCTCCTCCTTTCTCCCCTCTCTGCGGAGTCTTTTAGCTCCTCTTTGAGCAGCTCAGGGGCAGGTGGCAGCTGGGGTGCGCTGCTTTCGTGTACAGTCGTGTCTGGCCTGGTCGTGACAGGTGCTTTTTGCCCTGACAGGTTTTGTGTGAGCCTCTATGAGGTTCTGGGGTCTATCGCTGCACGCGGGAGATGCAGCAGTGTGGCGGTAGTGTTAAATGTGGGTTTGCGCAGGGGCCAAAGCACTATATTGTCATCACCGCTGCAGACATTTGGTGCTTTTAAAAACATAACTGTGCAAGGATGGCAAAGTGACATGCACGGCAAAGGCAAGGCGAGGAATAAGGAAGGTATTAAAGGATTTTCTACTCTGTTTAAAACCAGGAAATAGTGTCAAAGTGAGGAAAGTCCCCTTACGTATACTTAAGTATTTACTGATTCACTTTTAACGCAAAATCACACTTTGGTCTTAACACAACTGAGCACCAATAATATGAAGTAAATCTTATGACATGACTTTTCTGGTATTAGTGATAACTTATCAGATATCAGATACAGTCATATTCCCTTCAAGTACAGTCAATTGTATCTGTGTCACCTATTCAAGAGAATCATGCTCATGATCTTATGGAAAAAAAAGAAAAGAAAAACATAATGATTTATTTAAGATTTGTGAATTTCATTGTTTGACAAGTTACTGGTTTACTTAGCTGTAGTTTAATTAATTGTTGCACTAGTTACAGTAGATATTTTGGCCTCAATATTTTTCATTTTCAAAATTTTCAATTTTGAAAATATTGTGTAGATCACCTTTTGTACCATGGGCTACTCAAATAGGCTAAATATCACATTGACAATCATGGTTTTAGTTTCCTTCTCTTAAAATAAACAACACTAAAATCTGTGGCCACACGTTCGATGACGTCAGTCGTGAAATGATCAATATCTTCTTAGTCATCAATCATTCCATCTCCTACATATCACACTCCTCTCACATTCTGCCTACAGTGTCTTGCGCTGGCCCTCCTCCGTCTCTCTCGCTCTCCTCCCTTTCATTTTGGCTTCTGCAGCTGCCGTGGTAATGAGATGTTTCATTATTTGTATTTCACAGCTTTTAATAGAGAGAGAATTTAGGCTAAGCCCTGGGTCGTCAGTGAGGGAGTTACCTCGGGAGATGTGTAGAACTGACTGTGGGGGCCTAGGAGACAAGAGGTAGCCCAGAAATATATACTTTCACTTTCAGACAATGGAGAGATGCTGGGTAATTGTGCAATTTGGTGTTCAAATTAAATGAAGATGGATTGGAAGGGCATCTGGAGTAAAACAACTGCTATTGCTTTCAATGCTTTGAAAGAAAATTATAAATTATAAAATGTAAATATGCTCGTTTGGTTACCGATACAAATTTTGGACATTTATTTATTTATTTGTGCTACACTTTTGGATGACCGGACTTGCGGGAGGTAAAGGCATTGGGCAAAGCAGGGCCCATCTTAGCGTCACACCTCTTTCTGGTCACTTTGGGATCATCCGCCTTACTATGCTTGGATTTTGCCTTGGAGCTTAACACCTGCTAAGCTTAGGAGAATTATTGCTATTAAAGGGAACGCTAAAATTAATGTTATTAGAAACAACAAAAGTGAACCTGACAGTAAACAAAAGCTACATTATTTGTATGTAGGTTTTAGAAGATAATAAAATGAAGCAATAGGACAGGATGCAAACAGTTCTAATTTTGTGTAAGCTTCCTGGATGACATGGCTATCCTTCCTTAAGTCAATCACTCTCACTCCACCAGAACAAAATGGTTAGATGGTATAGCCGTAGGTGAAGTCACATAATGCAAACAAATAGGGTAAGGCTGGACAATATGGGCAAAAGATTAATCACAGTTTTTTATTATATATAGTATATCAGTCTCAATTTTCAATTTGATTTGATTTAGTCTTTTCAAAAACAAAATGGCTTTTTTTTTAGTATTGCTTTCATGAACATAAACGATACAGGCAACAATACAATACATCAGTCAGTCCCGTTTAGCACAAAAGATCATCAAGCTTATTTCTCCAAAGTCTGAACTCTGCTCCATACCACATAATTTTACTGACAGTGGATTGGCTGTGCACCTCTTGATTCAAAAATCCAACCATATTACTGACGATTAGACCTGACTACCTCGCGGTCTCGCGATCTTTCAATTCATTCCCCAGTTATTGCAAAGTATCTGGGAAAGGAAACGATACTGATATTGATAAGAAAAATATACTACACTACCCATACAAAAGTTTCATACAGTATCTACCATCTCACTATATCATTTAAAACATCCCTGCTTCTAATCCCATGAAAAGGTGTATATATATTTATATATATTTTAATTATTTTATTTTATTTTTCATATATATATTTTTTTACAGATTTTGTCACATATCAAGGCCTGCCACAATAAGACATTTTGAAGTACAAAATATCGCTAAACTAAATATTACACTAATCTTCTGAAACTGCTTTATGTCACGAGACAACCGTAAAGCAGTACAATCCCAAACTCTTTTCTAAATGTGCAGTAGTGTCAAAATAACAGAAGCTGCAACAAATAAACAGCAGATACTGAAGTAGTTAGTTTGTATCTATAATGAGTTTCTTATTCAACCCTGTAAAATTATTATGCCTAAAACTTCCCACTAATGCAAAGAAAAGTTTAATACCGAGCCGGAAAAAAATCTTCCATCTATTTTTATTATTTATTAAACAAAAAGTTGATATTCTCAAACTTGTGTGTAGCGCTATTTGAACTTGATTGCTGTTATTTTGGTCCATGCTGCCTTGTGCTTACCCTCATCCTCCCTGTTCTGCCAGCTCTGGCGGATGGGGGATTAACCCTGGGATAATGGCCCTGATGCCCAGTTGAGTGGAAGCAAAGCTGTTTAAAATATATTGGCCACCGGACGCTCAGCTCTCTTTCTGTCCAATCCCTCCGCAGTCTCTTGTCTCTATCGGCTCTCAATGTTCTGCTTTAGCCTTTTCCAAACCGCATTCCAATTAATATGCGTAAAGTTGTTGATATAGTTTAAGAAAATAATGTTTTTTGGTGATGAGTATTTCATATTTATAAGCTGTAAGTTTTACAAAATTTGTTCACTTCTAAATCCAGTAAAAAGCAATGTATTCTGCCTCTGTCTTAATTTTTCTTCCAGATTAGCATAAAACACCACTATTTTCCTTAATATCTTTTTCTTGGGGGCAGCATCATTTATTTCACTTTGTTTTGAATACTTAACATAATACATAATTCATTTAGTGTAGACCTGCCAACCTGCTGCTGGAAGTATGATATGTTATTGCGAAGCTACAAGTTGCTTCTGAAAATACGCGAAAAGACGATTTTTAGACGATAAGGATTTAGTGGAGGTATTAAACTGGGACGCCTGACAGCAGAAATACCAAGCTTTGGCGACTAACTGCTCAACTCTGTGTCCCCTCTTCCTCCTCCTCCTCCTCCTCCCCTCCTTCCACACATTCATTCAGTCTTGGCCAGTTTTTAGTGTATCCACCCCGCTGGTCTATAACGGCAATGCCAGGATGAAAGCCGAAATGTGCAAAAGAGGAACTTCTCTGCTAATAAGTGACCTTTACAACTTTGAAGAAGATAATGGTGAGATGGGGTGTAAATATGGCACCATGATTGTGAGGAAAAGTGAGGAAAAAGCTTCCAAACAAGGCTGGGTGCGTTCTTTTGCCAGCTCCATTTCTAGATTAAAAAACCCAAAACAAAATTTAACACTTATGCCAAGTCGCGATTAGGGATGAGACAATACACAATAATATAATTTAGCGTGATTCGTGAAAGGTTAGACAGTTTTATATAATCGAGATAATTGCCAACAAAGATAATCGCTATTACATCACCAGAATGTTCCGGAAAAAGCTTCTTGACCCTGATGATCTCTTCTAGTTCATTGTTGTTTTCACTTATAACAAAGTATAGTATAACAGTTGCTTAAATATGGAACCTGTTTATAATATTAAAATTATAATTATTCATATCCAGAACATTTTTAAACTGTCAGCAACTTTGATAATTATCCTGATATAATTGTTAATCGCAATTATTTTGGCCATGATAATCGTGACGCCAAATTTCAGTATCATCCCATGCCTAGTCGCAATAAGAATTTTGCATAGTAAACTAGTAGTTCTGAACCTGAAATTATTACAATCGACCAGGAAAATTATACAAATAATACAAATACCCATAATAAAAACACATGATTTCGCTGATTTCTTTTGTTTTTCCTGCCTAGTCTATTTCCACTATATACCTAAATGCATTTTTAACACACAAACCTAGTGAAAATGATGACAGCACTTAGCCCTGTCTGAAAGCCCCTATCTAAACAAAGCATTGGTGTGTCTTTGATCCAGAAGGACCTTGTATTGTCCCCTCGGTCAAGGGGGAGACAGAGAAGTGGCTCAGAGGGACGGGCCGCATTAGGACAAGACATGAGAGAGGAAAGAGAGAGACTCTTCAACTCTCTCTCACGTTCTCTCTCTCTCTTTCTCCCTTTCTCTCTCTCTCTCTGTCTGTCAGGGCCTACAGTGACTTTGGCGTGATCTGACCAGGGCGAGGCAGTGGTGATGCCATGACAGTTTGGCTAAAGTCGTGTGAAGAAGCGTTTATTTAAGGAAAGAGGTTCGCTGATTGTGTGAAGAGGATGGGGTTAAGACACGAGTCACTTTGGATTTGCGCTCAGAAGGGTGACAGGGACTGGGAGCTGGAGTGACTTTACTGAAACAACAAAAGCACACAATCAGTGCTTTTTCTTTCTCTACTTTATAACAATTACCTAAGGGGCAGAGCATAATGCAGTGGTTACTGGAGCTTGGTTCCAGGTTACAGTGGCTGATCAGTAACAGGAAGTCTCTGGGTCAGTCCTCCTCCAGTTCGTGCTGTCCTTAACTATTTCTATCATATCTAGTGTTTGACAGAAAAAAAACAAAACAAAAACTTGAGCATTACAATATACAAAATGTAGAGCATAACAGTATTTAGTATATACATAAGACTGTCTGTAGACAAATATATGTAATTAACGCATTAAATCTCACATATAATAACAGAACAATCAGAAATGGTAAACTCTTTGTTGAAAGCTACAAAGGTGATTTTTTTAAGACGATATGTTCACTTTAAAATGTAGTAAAAGTGTGCAGAAAATAGTACAAGAAAAATTCAATTCTGTCAACTGGACAAAAAGTTAGGACTGGACAAAAAGTTATACATTTACTATATGCTGTAAATAGTAACTCAAGTAATGTAATTTGACAATGATCCTGAACAACAGTAGTGATAAATGTATTTACATTATACTGTTGTAAATAATAGACACGCACAAACTCAGCCGATGACTTTTCCCCACATTTTTTTTTTTCTTTTGCGAGATTTCATTGCGGCTTGAAAGCTTTTTTTTTCCTTTTTCAATGCTGTGACACTCTGAAAGCAGTCTTTAGTTTGTGTAGCCTTGGTGAGCTGCTAATGCTTCTGATGATAGACAAAAGTCCTCTGGCTCTTTCTCTGTAGCTGATTGTGTGACAAGTTCATTTTACCTTTAGTTTCCATCTTGTGTCAAGTGTATGTTTGAACAAAAATGTGTGCAAGAAATCAAGGCTAGCTGCGCTCACGTGCCAGAAGAGACTTTGGGGTTTTAGATTAACTCTCACATTGAAAAGGGAATGAGAAAATGGTAGAATAGTTTGGGGATTTTTGGACGTTGTAAACTTTATGAACAGGTGAAATGTATTATCTATATTCTCCACAGATGTCCTTTAATGTGAATGGGTTTAATTGTTTGATTAAGAGAGCATTTTCAGGCAGCAGATCTTATGGGGCATTCATTTCCACTGTTTACTTTGTATGGCATTGTGTATGAGGCGAATTCTCATAATGCAGTGTTGGATTTGTGTATCTGCAACAACACAGATAGAAATGCTAGAGTGCATCTTGGGTAAAAAAAGAGGTCTCGTTCTGTGGAGTAAATTGGACATGCTGAAATTAAACAAGCCAATTAGACGAGCCCAGACTCTAGAGGTCAAAGTTCATCCTGTTAATGGCTGTGCTCTCCAGCTCTCTATGAGTTTGTCCAGGATTTAAATTTGATTAAACCATTTCTTCTTCTTTGTTGTTTCCTCTTTTTACTTTTTTCACTTTTTACGTTCGTTTCATCAGTAACATCCAATACCACACGCTACTTCACAATTTGTGCAACGTAACAAATACTGCCATAAAAGTTGTAACGCACCTCATTACCATAATGTTATAGTCTTAAGTGGCTCAGGTTTAGTGCATTGAATCAGGATTTATGCATTATTGTTTGAAGATGAGTGTGGTCTTAGACTGGGTTCACACTTGACCAGATGAAGTCATTCTTTCGCACAATGTCACCGAATACAGTTTGTATTTTTTAATTAACTTCCATCCATGTGGACTCCATTCTATATGTTCCAATTTCACATAAATAAATGAGAAGGTAATATTTGCCTTTGCTATAATTGTCATTTTTCATTACAGTTCATAATGTATTCTGGTCTAAAAATAATTAGTCACTGATGTGGAGAGGTACAGCCGTCCACAGAAGCCCACTATAGCTGCTCTGAAATCGCGGTCTTTATTTCACTTGATAAACTTGGTAGCACTGCACACTGACCCCGTCTCTCTGTTCACATTTCTGGAAAAAAACTCAGAATAACACAATTATTGAGGCGTTTTTTTCCGTCAATGACTGACTTTTCTATGTTTTCTGTGACTCTCGGAAGAAGCCTATCTTATAGTCTAGGCTATACAACCGCAGTGGCCCTGAGAGAAAAGAGGCGGAGGAGGCGCTGTCTTCAAAGCACCTTGGTTTGTCTCCAAGGGTCAAAGGTGAAGACTCTCAATACCTCCATCAGGGCATAACAGAACGGAAAGAATAACTCAAGGTTAGAGCGCCAATAGATTTTTTTTTTTTTTTTCAGAGACGTGTGAGCTGCAAAATAAAACGTCAAAACTTGCTTTTGAAAACACAGGGACTTCATTTCATGCCGTGTCTCAACCTATACGGGAAAACGCAGCACAGTGTAACTTCTGCTCTTTCTCTTTGTGTGCAGAACCCCTATGCATTAGGGTTGTGAAAAGTATCAAAAGTACCCAAATACTAATCAATAGTAAAACAAGTATTGAAATACTTTTGATGCTAGTTTTGATGCTGAAGAAAACGACACGACTAGGACAAATTTGGACTTTCCCTGAGTAGTTTAATGGTTAACTGTCTTGATCTGTAGCCAAACTAGTATAAGTCTCCATGTTAAGAGAAAGAAATTGCCTTTATATTGTGTTGAAAATAACATTCTTCTCTCTTAGTGTAAGTATAAATGTTTTTACCATGATTGATCAAGATGGGTATCTAATATCAAGCCTTTTCTGTAGTATCGGAATAGAGTTAGGATTATGACCACTCTACTCTGCATTATAGTGATTGAACCACTGATGTCAGCCCTACTAAATGGCCTCTTCCCAGTGTGTTCCCCATGAATGAATCAATTCTATTACATTCCCCAAACTGTGCTTCAAACAACTCTTAAAAAAAAGTACTTTCCGCGCATTGACCAGATTCAGAGCTGCCTTCAAGTTGTCACCACGAGTCAGTGCCTCATCTGACGCTCTGTGCTTGTCTGGTTGGAGGTGGAAGAGACACAGTGGATTTATCTGATCTTACAAGCCATCAGTGTGAGCAGAGCGGGGCTAAACATGACCTGAAGTGTGCCGGCCCCCCAGCAAACGCCACTGTCACCTTAGCCAACCGGAGCTGTCGTTTAGCCCAACAACCCACGAGATCTGACAGCTGTGGTGTTCCCAAAACAACATCACTGCAGCATTTGGTAACACGTCAGAGATGAAAGGCTAATGCTAAAGCTACTTCACTACTGGGGTTTCATATACTGTATCGTGGCTAATCTTTGGCCTTCAACCATATCTGTGTTTTGGATGTTATCTAAATAGCACACTTGATGATGCTTTCTTAATGTGTGCATCTTGTGTTTTTCTTGCAAGTTGAAGTGAAGGTATGCATTTAATGTTTGTAATGGGCCTACATTTCAAATTTTTTGAATAAAAAACGGAACTAGTTCATTACTGCGTGCCTAAAGTCGAGTGTCTTTGTTGAGATTCAAGTCTTACAAAAAGTTGTAAATTATAGGCTATATATGCCAACTTGGGGCAAATTGGTAGCGCATTTGTCCACTTATCCAAAGGTTGGCAGTTCAAATCCCGCTCTTGACATAAACGTCACTGGTTGAGAGGTCCAAAAAACTGACTTGCAGGTTGACGGTGCGATTCCAGCTCCCACAAATGAATGCTACCATGGTGTCCTTGGGCAAGACACTTAATACTTGATTGCTCACACTTAAGTAACTATTATTAAATGTTAGTTTAATACATGACTGTGAAGAAACTGTTGTTCTGCTATTAGTGCTCATCTATAGGAAAGCCTAGAGTAAATATTTGATAGTAGTAGTTTTTGGGGCAGTAGACTGCACAAGTTCAAATTTCCTCTTTTGTTTCAGATACACAGTAATGACTTCCACGATGTCAGTATGAATGCCGTCTAAAAGTGCTTTTTGTTCCGAGGCACTACTCACAAATTGTCATTAACTATCTTCATTTTTCCTTTCTTTCCCCAACTGCCGCAGATCAGAAACATAAGGGTGAAGGTTCGTAAGAGAAAGTTTTAACTAGAGAGCTGATTGAAAATTCACAACCAGAAGATAAGGATTTGAAAAAATAACAGGACATTTAGTCAGTGTTTATTGATAAATTTAATCGCAAAGTGCTTGACTAAATTAGCTGTTTTTCTGGTTCTCTCTTGGAGTTTTGTAGAGAGTGTTATTCTTCGTAAATGACGTTTTTAATGAGGGCACGCACACACGGAGCTGCCACACTCAAATGGACCTGTCAGACAGAGTTTAAATACTGATTTTTGACTATTTGTTCCTGAGCTGTTTTTAGACATCAAAACCGCGAGCGAGTGAGACGTGCTTTCTATTGATGTGTTGTTTTCATGTCACAGTCGTTACCAAAGTATCCATAGCCTTTTGAAAACATTAGTTCATCTGAATTCATTTTTCCTCTATGTTACAAATGGGACTAACTTTTGACAGATTTTGCTTCTAATGAGACCAATGCAAATGCTTTTAAATTGTATTATGATTACAATATTTTAGTAATTAGCGATTTAGGATTAATTGCAGAAAGTATATCCCAGCTACACAATATTTTCTGAGTGAGAAAATGGGTTTTCAGGGTTTTAATGTCTTTTTTATTGTGATCACTATAGATTTCTGTCTGTGTATTCTACATAAGGGCTGTAGTTGGTGAGACAGGCATTAGCAGAAATAAGCTTAAGAAGATCAACAAATAAAGAAACATGCAACTAAAACAGGTTTTGTCATCCTCTTTATAGTTGTCAATATATATATTTTTGCAAGCCGATATTTTTATGACACATTTAACCTAGGGCTTGCTCAAATATCTACTTTTCCTCTTTTACTTGTATTCATTTGATCCTCATACCGAGTTTTGTGTTGGTTGTGTCCTCAGCAGTTGGTTTGGAGGAGAGGCTTCGGTTCCACTACACAGATGAACAACAGAAAGGAGGACATGGAGATCTCGTCTCACTACAGGCAGCTCCTGCGTGAGCTGAACGAGCAGCGGCAGCACGGCATCCTGTGTGACGCCTGTGTCATTGTGGACGGGAAGATCTTCAAGGCCCATAAAAACGTCCTGCTGGGCTCCTCGCGCTACTTCAAGACCCTCTACTGCCAGGTAACACTCAGGGGGAAGACGGCAGGCTTTACTGATCCACAAGAGAAAGTGTAGAATAGCGCTTGAAAGCTCTATAGTACTTACAATGTATGATTTACTTATCTTCAAGAATGAAAACTTATCAGTTCATATCAGTTGCAGGTAATTTGGGTAGGGTGTAATTTTTCTCAAGTTTAAAATGTTAAATCTTTTGTATATTCTATAAACAATATAATATGATCGTGGTATTACTAGCCCAGTGGTGGAACATAACCAAGTAAAAGTCGTAAAGTACTGTACTTAAGTATACATTTTAGGTAGCTGTACTTTACTTAAGTAGATTTTAAAATGGATACTTTTACTTTTTAGGTAGCTGTACTTTACTTAAGTAGATTTTAAAATGGATACTTTTTACTTTTACTTTACTACATTTGTTGTCTGTACTTTCTAGTCCACTACATTTTTGAACTGGACTGAAACGTAAAAGTATTTTTTTGTTATTGTCTGACACCTGCTGACAAGGCTGAGGGTTTATTTTTAACACATTTGTAGTTTGAGCAACAGCTATGAAAAAACTACCGATTCAATTGTTTCTGATTTTGATTTGTGCTGAAGTAAATTCAGCACAAATCAAAATCACTACATTTGAAGCTTTATTAAATCTAAAAATCTGCTCAAAATACTTTTACTTTTTACTCTTTAAGTACATTTTTAAATGGGTATTTTAATACTTTTACTTAAATAGATTTTTCATGTGATACTTTTAGTTTTACTTGAATTTATTTTTTTTTGCTCTGGTATCTGTACTTTTACTTAAGTAACAAAATTGAATGCTTCTTCCACCACTGTACTAGCTCAGACTTAGCTTTTCAATTACAAAACTTAGGCTTTTTACGTTTTATAGTTTATTTAGTTTTGACATGTTATTTTAAAATACTTTTATTTATACAACCTCTGTACCCCACTCTAAATATAAAATTTTACTCTCAGGTTAAAAAAGGAGCCGAGCCCCCTCACCAGACGACTGTCACTCACCTGGACATCGTCACGGCAGCAGGTTTCAAAGCCATTTTAGACTTCATGTACTCCGCGCACCTTGCCCTCACCAGTAAAAATGTCATAGAGGTGATGTCCGCCGCCAGCTATCTGCAGATGACTGACATTGTCCAAGCGTGCCACAGCTTCATCAAAGCGGCTCTGGACATCAGCATACGCTCCGAAATGGCGGACGAGCTGGCCGACTTCGAGATGGGGGCGGTGGCTGCGGCTGGCCTGGGAGGAGGGGGTTTGCCTGGAGCTGGGAGTGTAGTTGGGGCAGGACTAGGGGGCGCTGGTGGGGCCATAGTTGGGATGGCATCTGAAGCTTTGGCATCGATCATGTCCGGACGGAGCACATCACCCTGGCTAGCTCGCCGAACTAGCCCCGCAAACTCGTCAGGGGATTCAGCCATCGCTAGCTGTCACGAAGGGGGCAGTACTTACGGTAAAGAGGACCAAGAAGCACCCAAAAGTCACGAAAGCCAAGAGGAGACCTGCCATGACTCCCAGCCCGCCTGGCCCCATGACTATAGACCTATTACAGTCAAGGAAGAGCAGGTGTCCCCCGCATCGTCCTCTCACCCACGGGACACGCAGAGGGGTGCAGCCCAGAGCCAGACGGAGCAAGGGGTGGGGCAAACGGGAAACGGAGACGGGCCTTGGCAACCGTTGGCGGGGTCAGGCAGGAGGAAGAACAGAAAGAACAAGGACACGGTCAGGCATATTACCCAGCAGGCCGAGAGAAACTGGGACAAAGAGCGGGACCGAGAGAGGGACAGCAGACCTGGGTCCCCTCTGCCCTCCATGCTGGCAGTGGCTGGGTGGAACTACAATGGACAAGACATCCCAGGTAAGGAAAACAAAACACAAGGAAATCTATGAATGGCAACCCCTATTTCACTCTCAGTGACTGGCAGGTAATGAATAAAAGCTGCACTTAAACACAGCTTAAGTAGTTTCATGCTCACTAGAAAATATTAGAGGTTCGAGGAATTTGGTGGAGTGCCAAACTTATCCAATCATATGGTTAACGAATAGCATAGTAAATGATTGATAATTGGCTTAGATTAAATGTGTTAACACCTTAACGTCCAATCTTATGTATGTGTTCTCCTGTGAAAACTCGCTAATTGGCCAGACGGTAAACCAATCCAAGTTTCTTTTTCTTTTATTTTGCACGCATGCCAGGGTTATTGTATTTTAAAACGACCTCCTTTCCTCCTTGAGCAGGGAGATTAGCGAGTTTCTTCTCTAATGTGTTAGCTCTAAGATGATTATCTGAAATCTTGGTGCGAGAGGTCTGTGTAAATGTAGCCTCATAGTGCAGTCCCCTCTTACAGCACTGTACGTAACACATGCCGTTGATCCATGGACACAGACGTAATATTGTTAAGAGAATTCCTTTACTTTTTTGAATTCTTAAAAAGCATACCTGTCTGTGTGATATGTGTGTGCATGTGTGGGGCCCAGGGCGTCGATAGGTAGATCATTAAAAGTAAGAGAAGCTAATCCTGGGCGCATTAAGGGAGTTGGCTGTGAAATGGGCACACGCGTCGTGCAGCAAAAGAAAACAGGATAATTGAATTGACCTGGGTCACTGCACGGATTACCAGTGAGTCCTCGCCATCCCAGACTCCGCCCCTTCCCTCTCTCTCTTTCTCTCTCTGTCACTCCCTCCCTTCCTCTCCCTCTTTCCTTCTGTCCTTCCCTCTCTCTCTCTCTCTCTTAGGAAAGGACCTCCAGAAGGGCACAGGCAGGAAAATGGGAGAGAGGGGCTAATGAGGCAATGGAGAGACAAATTCAAAAGTGAAAACGGGTAGAGATGAAGATAGAGAGTTATCAGTTTGACTTTACTAATCTTAATCAACTTTTGTCGGCATTTGTCAAAGTAAAGTGCATTGGGCCAAGAAGGAAAGTATTTTTCCCCATATCTAATGAAACGATAGGACTTTCAGCAGTAGGGAAATGCTAATACAGAGACCCTTTTTTGTATGGATGTAGTGTTGTCAGTGGAGTGGGTTGTTTATAAGGCCGAAGCACATGACTGCCGCGACCTCCATCCAGACAGCCCGGATGTGCCTACATGTTGTGTGTCCATTTGTAAGGGGCGGTTTTGTGTGTTTAAGTGGGTCTTTGTGGAACCGGTTTAGTGAGGTTCAAAATAGTTTCTTGTACATTTCTTGGGGCGATCCTGTAGTACTTTTCTGTGTACTCTCCTCTTGTGTATTTTTTTTTAATGAATACTTTGAGACTGTTGAGCAAGGTCAGTATAGGCAGGATCTACAGGACTTAGCTTGCAGGTAGTATGTAAGGGTTTGCCGTCTTAACTCCCTAAGGTCCTTAACAAAGGAGATTTTCGCACCTGCGGCCGAAAATCCGAATCAGATGCATGGACATATGGAACAGCAGGGTATTAGACCTTTCTATTTAGAGGAACAAGTACAGTACAGTACAGTACAGTACTCGAGCAGCTATATTTGCTCTTAATTCGGCCCGTGTGGTGAAACACAAGCATGATATGATGATTGAGGAGGGGATTAGCAGACAAGTCACCATATATACAAACTAAAGCTGCTAATTAACAAATGCATTTAGTCTCGTTAGGTTTGGTTAAAATGATTAAGCAGGTTTTCCTTACACCCCTTACCCATTTTATTTGATTCAAAATGATACATCTCTGAAGAAAGCTACTGATTTTCCTTCAACAACTGGAACACAGGCCATCTAGAAACATATCATTTTAGCATTGTTGTATGGTTTTGTGTATAGTCTTGCCTAATTAAGTTCATTTGGTCCCAGTAGCTCCATACAGGTAAAAAGGAGAGAGGGCACCTTCACACTAAGATTAACCTAATTGCTTCATTCCTTATTGATGAGAGGTCTCTCTGTTTCCTATTAGAAACAAGGGCCGAGCCCGAGCAGCTAGCTTTGAACGTTTTCTTGGATATTATGTGACTTATTTATGTCGGGAGGTCTGTAGAAATAAAGGTTGTGGATGTTTGAGCTATTCTCTGTAACATGATTATTTACATTAGTTACATTCGTGGATACAGTTCACAGTGGTGGTTTTATCAATATGAAAGCAGCATTGGTTGTTTTTGTGTGAGTAGAAAGGGTACATTAAGGCCATATTAATAGTTTATAATTCTAGTACCAGTGCTCAAGTGCATAGTGTACTTTCTAAGGTAGACAAAATATACTTTGCTTTAATTGCCCTGAGAACTTTTATGTGTGTAATGTGACTTTAAGTATCTCAGCTTTTATTGTATTTTTTTTACACCGGCCGTTCTCAACATTTAACAACACTATACGCCTTTCCTGGTGTTAAAACAAATGTTTGTGTATTCTTCTGCACTCTATATCAGAAGTGACACTGTTGGGAGTGTGAGATTTAAATAGTCTCGACTTATTCTTACTATGTTTTGAATAATTACTTACAATTATTTTTAGTTTCCCCCCCGTCGTGCAGTGCAGAGCTGGATTCAAAAGCATCTCCAAATCAAAGGTGTGATGTGTGGAGAAATGGCAGTAGTGTGTTCTTTAAAAATGGTCATTGATGCACCTCACTGTATACCTCATCTCTGAATATAGTTATTTCGTTGAATGAGAAAAATATGTTTATTCAGATTATGTGGAATGTAGTTTTTTGTGTCGCTTTGAATAACTTTGCACTGAGGACTGAAAATTCATTTTAGAATTTTTCCAGTCTTCGCGTTGGTTATTTTACAAGTGCTGACTTCTGGACGTGCATTGAGAATTCATTTCTAAAGGGCAACACAAGGTTCAGCTTTTCAAATATATACATTCCTGTCTTGTCTTTTTGTCCACACTTACCTTCAGCCATTTTAATTTGAAATGCTTTTCTCTCACAGGAATGCTTAGAAAATCAGTCTACTTTTAAATTGGATTCACAAGATATTTGAAAACTAGCATGTCTACCAGAAATAGCAAAATATAACATATTTGTTCTAGAGGTTAGTCATGATTTTGTCATACGTAAGAGAAGGTTCATTTGAATTCATAGTCATTCTGGTGTCAGCCAAGTTCAATCCGGATTTAGTATTTGTTAAGTCATAATTTAATGTCGATATTTCAAGGAGATCCAAATAACTCTCCATTTCAATGTTGCTAAGTAACAAATCAAATTTCAATGGAACCATGATTGAACTGGCCACAGATGGCAATTGGCTTATGAATGTTTAAACAACAGGTCAACAAATAATTATGTGGTAGTGAAAACACGTGGTTTGGAGCAGATTTTCAATTTTGTATGAATTTTTTTTGGTGTTCAATGGCTCTGGAGTAGAATTCATTCAAATTTCAAAAAGCATATCTTTACTGTGTTCATGAGCCTTATTATTAAAAGCCATATATATTTGTTTTTAATGAATAAATATATCATGGAACAGAAAATTGTGATTGATCAACATGAGGAAAAAACAAAACGTGATCATTTTAATTGCTGCATTGCTCAACTGTATATTCCAACATTCAGCATTGTTATTGTATGTTGTTCTAATATTGTGCCATCCTTCTAAGCAGCTTGTTGATCAATTGATTTGTTGTTTCCACTCGGGGCAAACATCACAAGTGTAAATTCTTGTGTGCACACACTCTGGTTTATGGTGACCTTTAGTGGCAGCTGGGGGGATTTTGGCAGTGTGTGCATGGACTCGCCACTCTCACAGCTCAGAGCATCTGATTATGTTGACATGAACGCTTCAATCGCACGTGGGCTGTTCTTTCCATTTCCCCCGAGCTGCAGCACATTGATTACATCAAGAAGCTTTTTTTGAAATCCAACATCTTTATCTGACGGTCTTCCTGTATGACTAGCTCCTAGCCACAGCTTAACCACCACCCATAAGCAAAAAGAACATGTCCACAAGTCCAGATGCTGTGAAGAATGCTTTAAATGTATTGATGCCGGTTTGGGTATTGGCACTACTCAACTTAAGGTATCCATGGGTTTCAGATTCAGAATAATGGAAAGTTAGAACCGTTGCCATTAGCGATGAAAAACTAAATGTAATAAAATCACTTCTCTGTTTATTGCAGATTATTGCAGAAATGTTATAGACACCTTTCCCAACCCACTCCACCTATTGGTCAGCTTAAATAAATGACAACTGGAACTAACCAGTCACAGTGAAGTATGAACTCTCAGGAGGAGCAGTATGTAAAGACGCCAGCTACATGAATCACAAAATTATGATCTAGGCTCCACAAAATCATATGATGTCTATCTGTCAGAAGGACTGGGCAGCCGTCAGCAGCTAGACACGGTCCTGGCTTTTTTAGTTGGAGGATTTTGTATATTGTACACATTTGATGGGGAAATTGGAGTGCCCAACTTGTTTGTCTCTTAGCAAATTATTGTTGTTTGTTCAATACATGTTAGATGGAGCAATAACTTTTGGGCGTCAGTATTTATGATAGGTACTTTTTCATTGCACTAGTGGGAACATTTTGGTTATTTTTCTGCACTATGATAAGGTTGGATAAGGTTGATAAGGTTGAATTATGAACTTCTATGACTCATTATAGACACAAACTAACTACTTAAGAGTTGCATTCTGTTACTTATTTATTGCAGTTCATATTTTTTAAAGTTGTTTGGGGATAATTCTGCTTTAGGGTTTGGTTTCAATATTATCGTTTATTGTCTGTATTTACTTCAGCAATATATCGCACTTCAAAATTTGTTATTGTGACATCATTGGTTGACTTCTGGAGAGCTCTTCAACGTCTCCATGTCAGTGTCATTTTTATCTCACTCACCCAGTTTTTCTATCAATCTGAATTTCAATGGAATGTAGCATTCTCAATACAGTAGAAAAATGTTGTACAGTTTATATCTGCCCTCTTCATGCTGTGTCTTGTTCGGTGATCCCCCGGTACCTAAAACATCTCAGTGAAGCACTTGTACATCCACAGTCCTTCTCTCTCTTCTTACCATCTTCCTCTGCTCGGCTCTCCCCAAGTCTCCGCCAACTAAAGGTGAACACTTGAAATAATGAATTGGATCCCCCTTTTCACCCGCTGCCTCTCCATATTCCCGTTAAGACTCTCCCCACAGTATTTGCACTTCATTAAACTTGGAATAGGTTTAATATTTAAAACGTTGAGAACAGATTTCGAGCCCCTCGCCCTCACACATGCACCTCAACCGCTTTTTCAGTTTAATAATCTACTTGCATATTTTTACAGCTTCATTAAAAATCAAAATAGACTGAATATTTTAGTGCAGGCCAGCTTGAGACAACTTAATGTCTTTTTCTCTGATGGCAGTTCATATTTTTGTCCCTTAATACCAATAAAGACTGCTTCTTTACCTCTCCCTCCCAGAAGTATACAGGTGATTTCAGCCTATTGACTTGTGTGGCCCATCTCTACTTTCTCTGTCCCATCTGGTAAATATGCCATATTCACCTAATGTTAAACTTAACGTGCTTGTAAAATTTTGAAGAAAAAAAAAATCATTATTATTATGTCATTATTATAAAATACATAATCTTCCAATGTCCAAATATATATTCAAATGACTTGGTTAATGCCAATTTTGCTTGGAAAGTATACAAGCAACTCCTCTTGTAGTGAATAATCGAATAATAATACAATGCATAGATTAGAAATCTCTTAAACTCACTAATTATAAACATTTTTGTGACCTGGTAAATTGGAATTTGTTATATTGAAATTAGGTGGAGTAGCTTATGACTGTAGTAAACAATCCCTAGTATGATCGTCACATCGCAACATCATGCAGTTAATTTCATTTCCATTCAGTGTGGAATGGAAATTAAAGAAATTCCATCATCGCCATGGAAACGTTTCTCACTACCCACCACCTCCATCTTTGTCACATGACCTCACACCCTGCTGGACGTTATGGGCAGTCCACCAACCTAAAAACCCCTCAATACTTTCTCAACAGTCAGATTTTTCACACTTTCTCTCACTGTCTATTTATAACATTTCTTGTGTGCCATTTTGGACAGCGAGTTGCCCCCCTTCCCACTTTTGACCGTGGCTTTGGTCCAGAACCTCACTACCCCCTGCTTGCTTGCCTCCTGCCCAATGGAAGGAATGAAGAAATCCTGTTCATGTGTGTATTGGCTAAAGATTAGCAGTCCCACCCTGAGCGCACCTGGGACGGACCACTGTGGTCCATAGCCCACACACGTAACTAAACATTTGGTCTTTGCTCTACACCTGCAATGAAAAATGTTGTTAGATTCTGTATTCACACTCTCCTCTTGGCACTTGAAGAATTGGACTACCCAGAATTCACCCTGGCAGGATGTCCTGTTGGTGCTACACAGAGAGAGGGGAGAGAGAGGGGAGGGCGAGGGGGATGGGGGGGTGGGTCAGTTGGTTTGTGTGGTTGAACATTCACAGCCGTTACCCCCCACCCCTGTTCGCCTCTGTAACAGCAAAGTAAACACTGCAGACCTCATCATAAAACAAATGTCTCCACATAAAGGTACACAAACTGGTGGGGAGATCTTGAGGGTTATGAAAGGTCTTAAAATAGATTGCACTATTGAATTTGAGTCTAAAGTATTACTACGAAATACTGAAGCCAAGACTAACAGTTACTTCCAAAATCGCAGTATCTACCAAATATAATTTACACTATGATTGTGAAAGTAGCAGAAGTAGTTAAGTAGTAGTAGTACCAACTGTATCCCAACATTTTTGTGTTTAGTTTTTACTCATATTTTGCATTCATAATGTTTTACATGAACAATATTATCAAGAAATTGTTTGAACTTTAAAATGTTTTAAAGTTTGAACAAGACTCTAACATAGATAGAACAACTGTGCAATATAATGATAAGGATTTTGTAGCGTCATTGTGTGAACAAATGGCCTATGCTCCACTAAACCAATAGTTGAAGTTTGTCATGCAAAAATACCCAGTTTAGCCTTCATAGCACATACAGTCCACCCCAACTGGTTCCCTGCCCTGCCCCTCTGTCCAAGTTCCTCTTTCCTGCTGTTTATTTTAGAAAGGTGTCTTTGTTCTAGTTACTATGGCCCATCCTGGCGTGACTTTACCCCGTCAGACCAGTTGGGACAGGGGGCGGGTGGGGTTGGGGGTGTTTGGACAAACCTAGAGACTTGAACAGGATACGGAGGTCTGCAGCAGGCTCTGGGTGTGTCGGCTTGGCCTCTGCTCAGCACACACACATGAACACACAATCGTAGGAGTGTCCCACTGGAGGGCAAAGTCTCCTTTCCTCTAACATTCACTTACTCCCTCCTTTCCTACCTCCTTCCTCTGGGACTTCTCTGTCTCCTTCATCCCTCGCTTTCTTGCCAGTAAAAAGGCCCATCCTATATTTGTGCATGTATCAGTGGTACAGCTTACCTTTTGAAAAATACTCAAAGTAGTAGTAGTGTAGTATAGGCCAAGCCAGGAGGTAGTAGTTGTAGTGGTGTCATGGTACTATGATAAATTGTCATTTTTACATTTAGTGTATTTGTTTCTCTGACGAGGACACAAAGTGCTTATGTTAGGGAAAACATACAGTTGAAGTCTGAAGTTTATATACACTATATAAAAAGACATACGCTTTTTTTTTCACTGTCTGACATGAAATCAGACTAAACTTTTCCTGTTTTAGGTCAGTTAGGATTAGCAAATTATTTCTGTTTGCTAAACGCCAGGATAATGATGTTTTATTATTGTTTTATTACCTTCTTCAAAGTCAAATGTTTACATACATTTCATTATTATTTGGTACCATTGTCTTTAAACTGTATGACTTGGGTCAAACATTTTGGACATATCCTTCCACAAGCTTCTCACAATAGTTGGCAGGAATTTTGTCCCATTCCTCCTGACAGAACTGGTGTAACTGAGCCAAGTTTGTAGGCCGCCTTGCTCGCACATGCCTTTTCAGGTCTGCACATAAATTTTAAATAGGATTGAGATCAAGGTTTTGTGATGGCCACTTCAAAACACTGACTTTGTTGTCCTTAAGACACTTTGCAACCAGTTTGGCAGTGTGC
>JACM01023118.1:0-12675 GCA_000787095.1 Periophthalmodon schlosseri | reverse complement strand
GAGTCGGACTGTTTGAGGTTGTGGACAAGTGGTTTTTATACTGATAACGAGTTCAAACAGGTGCCATTAATACAGGTAACGAGTGGAGGACAGAGGAGCCTCTTAAAGAAGAAGTTACAGGTCTGTGAGAGCCACAAGTCTTGCTTGTTTGTAGGTGACCAAATACTTATTTTACCGAGGAATTTACCAATTAATTCATTAAAAATTCTACAATGTGATTTCCTGATTCTTTCCCCCCATTCTGTCTCTCATAGTTGAAGTGTACCTATGATTAAAATTACAGGCCTCTCTCATCCTTTAAGTCGGAGAACTTGCACAATTAGTGGCTGACTAAATACTTTTTTGCCACACTGTAACATAGATCAGAAAATAGTGTAATGCAGGACATTTAAAATGTATTATCAATGTTGTATCAAAACTGGTATAGATTTTAGCATTGTCAACTAATCTGGTGAGCTTTGTGCTTGAAACTAACCTATTTACTTACAGTCACATGTTTGAACATTTCTGATGCACTGCAAAATTGGGATAGTCAAGTCATTTTTCTTCAATACCGCCCTCAATACATGAAAACCTCTAACAAAACCGCTTTTATTTCTCCTATAGGAAATACCAGCTTTATACATCCCATTGTCCACCTCCAGGCAGGGCTTTAAAAGGACCCCAGCCTCCATCCTCTGCTTTTGGATAAAAATAGAGCATCAATTGGACATGGCGGCGTGTCGGTGAGCAGCATGCACACAGCGACACACAGAGAAGTTAATTTGAGTTGATTTTAGGGGATTTCGATTGACTAATGCTGTTATGGAAATGTGGACCACTGGTGTAATCATTTTAAAGCCTGGCTCCAAACGTACAGGGCTTATAAAGGGTTCCATAGAATGGGAAAATGTACTTGTTGATATGTTTTTAAAGTTAGTAGAAAGATATACGGGCCTTCTCACAATGATGAAGAGTTTCATTTGTTCTCATTTTCGCCAATGTTGTGATGCTGAAATGACTGCAGTAGAAAGATATGAAATAAATACATTAATTTGATCACAATTCCTACAGGTAATGCTGGAAGTAGTCGTTAGTTAGTAATATTTACTTTACATTAAAACCACATCATATTTGAACAAATAAATGTCCAATCCTTCAAATCAAATAAATCTGGATTAATTCGTAAACACATCCTCTGCCTCTGAGAGCAGCCTGAAGTATATTCAGCTCTCACTGAAGCCTGCTCCCCAGGGTATAGTTACCTTGATAAGGCTCACACAACCAGTCTTGGTGGTGGCTTAGCTGTTTTATACCGCAGCAACATTGACATGAGCCTTCTGTCTGCCCCAAATTTATGCTCATTTGAAAATCTGGTTCTGAAATGTAAACACCCCATTTTGGAAACAATAGGTCTTGGTTACCATCCTCCAAAAGCATAACCAACATTTATATCTGATACACATGACTTCCTCGTCTCACTGTGCACATCATACAAGAACATTTTGGTAACTGGTTACTTCAGTATACATAGTAACTCTCCGTCTTGGCATTTTGCTACTAGATTTAAACAGGTCTTGGACTGCCTCAGCCTCCAGTAATATGCGAATGTCCCCACACACAACAAGGGGCACACTTTGGACCTGGTTATCACCGACTCTCTCCGAGTCACTGAGCTTCAGGTCTACGACGCTGGTGTTTCTGAGTATCAAGAGGTCATATTGAAACTCCCCATACCCTCTCCTCTCAAAAACCAAAATGTAAAATAACATTCAGAAATTTAAAGAACATTGATGCCACTTCCCTCAGCCATGATCTCCAGTTTCTTACTCCACCTCCATACTCAGTCACCTACCTGGAGGATTTCTACAGTAATAGTCTAACCTCCATCCTGGACTCTCATGCCCCATTAAAAAACTTACTCTGTGCCCTCGTTCACAAAGGAACTCAGGCAAATGAAAAGATCTGGTCGTGCCCTGGAGCGTGCCTTTCAACCCTCCAGCCTGATGGTGCATAAGTTGGCCTACCGTGAGTATCAAAGGTCCTATGCCAAAGCTCTCTCCACAGCCAGGTCAGAACACTACTCCATACTCATCAACCATAACCCAGGTAACTCCAAACAGCTCTTCTCCACTGTCAACTGTCTTCTCAAACCTCAGATTACCCCACATTACAACCCCACCGGGACAAATTGAAACATGTTCACTGACTTTTTCACTTCCAAAATTCATAATATTCGCTCATCTCTCCCACATACACACAGTTCCACTCAAGACATTTCAACAATATTCACCACACACAACCTTTCACACTTCTCTCCCACAACACAGCAGGAGGTCGAGAACATCATCCGCAGATCTAAACCATCCCTGTGCTCCCATGACCCCCTCCCTACTCCTCTGCTCAGAGCACACAACCATTCCATCATCCCTCTCATAACAGAAATCATTTATCTCTCCCTTCAAACAACCCGTGTCCCCCCCCTCAAAACTGCTCTAATCAAACCAGGGCTGGGCTGGCCATCTGGAGCACCGGGAGGTTTCCCAGTGGGTTGATGCACTTTTGGGCCAGTCACTGTCAGACCTGTGCAACACCACGCACCATCCTGATGTAACGCTTTGCTGACTGATGCGGGAGCGCCAGCCCTTGTCTCGAGCAGCAACGTACTCAGAGCTACTGCTGGTAGTGAGCCTGTTTATTGAAATCACGCTGAAATCAAGGCATTTTGTGAACACGATGAATGTTTCCAAGCCAAAAACATTTGACACTCTTCAGTTTTCACGCCAGTTTTTTATTTTAAATTGATAGACCTCGTATTCATGTTGGTTTGGTTATTTTTAGATCAGGAGGCAAAGGAGCAAAAGCTTTTATCTTTAAAAGTGACATAAAACATGAGTTCAGACATCCTGCCACAAGTGTGTGAAGCCTATGGTTGGAAGTTTAGGGGCCACTTCAGACCACTGCTGTCAAACAGTGGTCTGAAGTGGACAACAAGCACACTCTGGGTCCTGCAGGGGGACCTGTTAAACACTCTTATTTTATATAGTAATTGATAAACGTTTAATTGCAATTAATAACACTGACTTATTAAAAACAGCCAAAAGCTTTAGGGTCTGTGTAACAAATACAGGTCAATAAAACAGGCCAGCAACAATGCCATAATATTATTAAGACAATCTAAAAATCTGTTTTGGATCAAATTACCCCAGTTATAATCAAATTATGCACAAATATTACAATAGTAAGCTTAGCCTATAATATCAACTGAAAAAATGTCATTTTTTTGTTTGTTTGTTTTTTCTGAATCACCGTGATCAGGGGGCCAGTCCAGGCCAAAAAGTCCAGGGCCGATTTCTTCTCCCAGTCCAGCCCTGAATCAAACCCCTTCTCAAAAAACCCACCCTGGAACCAGTACCCTGTTAAATTACAGACCTATTTCAAATCTCCCATTCATCTCCAAAATTTGAGAAAATGTTGTTTCCACAGCCACCTCAAATCTAAAAGTCTTTATGAAAAATTTGAATCTGGTTTCTGCCCCACCCACAGTCACCAGCGACCTGCTGACGGCCTCTGACTCCGGTTCCACATCCCTCCCCATTCTTCTAGACCTCTCTGCTGCATTTAACAGCATTGACTATCACATCCTCCTCCATCGTCTGCAACACTACATTGGTCTCTCTGACACCGTCCTTCACTGGTTCCGCTCCTATCTCTCTGAAAGGATCGTGGTCCTGGGAGGTGCTAAATCCCAGCCCCACACTGTCACCTATGGGATCACCTGTGAGGTCACCTGTGGGGTCCCCCAGGGCTCCGTACTCGGTCCAACCCTTTTCACCCTCGACATGCTTCCCCTTGGGTGTGTCGTCAGCAGGCATGGAATAAATTTCCACTGCTATGCTGCTATGCCCATTGGTGAAAATTACGCAACTTTAAATCTACATGGAAGAGGTCTGGGTATTTCTGGAAACATTCCTCACGTAGGCTATTTTTAAAATGTGGACATGTATTCTGGCACTTGCCTTGTATCCCTCACATAACGCCCTTTCATACGCACAGTGTGAAGGCTGCATAAGGCACAAAAACTGCTGAATACAATGTATATGAATATGGAGCAAGAGCAGGAACAGGATGCACAACCCAATCTCCTAAAGGTGCCTCTAGGTCCTGAAGCTGACCGCAGCTTCATCCATTTAAATCCATGTGTTCTGATGACTCCACAGGGATAGGGATATTATGTCACACTGCTGCCGAATGTCTATACCGGTTAAAGAGTGAGCAGTCCTTTGTGTTGGCGCTTGGTTAAAGCCAAACAGTGTGGGTAATCCCCAGTCCGGAGGGACGGCCTGATTCAGCTGAATTGAACCGCGTTCTTGGTCTGTGGTTTTCCGCTGGCACAGACACCTGCCACCCCAACACAAGCTGCTGTGTTCGGTCTAAATCCACTAGGCCTGGTTTGGGCAGTCGGTTTGGACCCACGTAGCTTATACTTCAATACTCATGCATTTACAGACTGCATGCCATTAATTGCATCCAGATATTTGTCTCTTTGTTAAATAAAAAAAAAATAATAATAATAATGATCTGCTACTGCTGTTAATCATCCTCTTTTATTCACACTTATCAGAGCCTAATGAAGGCTGCTCTGATTTACCCCGCCCCCCATCAGATCTGTCTAATGTATGCGCTGATTGTCATGCATGTGCACGTGTTTACTTTTTATAGTCCACTTGCCAAATGTGCAGTGAGAACACGATTTGAACCAACTGAAAAAAAAAAATGGTCTGTATTCGATCTGGATCAAAAGGAGAAGCTTTTGAACTTCTGCTGGTGTCTATATCCTAAAACACTATAATTTGATGCAGACAGTACACAGCGGGCTTACTATTTTGACTTCAAAAACTGCTTATACGACACTGGGGCAAGACAAATGTTGCTCAATGCATAGAGTAAAATCAGGTTCAGGCCCTTTAATACTATAACTCATTACAAAATACTGTCTAGCTAGCTCATCGCAACTTTTGGCAATACCCCAAATCTCATCATCTTTGGCCCTTTTCTAAATTCGCCCTGCCAACACTTCCAATTACACTCCAAATTCAAAGTGTTATATTTAAGACTCTTAATTTTACCTAGAAGCGTTTCAGGACATGCTAAAATGATTCATATTAGCCCTATAAAATCTACACCTGACAGTCTGCTGCCAACTTTTTAATCAATTGTGAACGCAGTAATGAATATGTAATTAAGACGCCTCTCTATTGATTAGCACCAATTCCATCTCGGGGCCAGGGATGATTAAGACATTCATTTGGTAAAACTTGCGGCGCAGTCATGTATAGTTCCCACCTTGGTGATGGATTCTGTCATCATTGGGGCATACTCTGCAGTAGACATAATGGTAATGGCTGTTCCTGAAGCAGTTTTAGCAGCATTAGTGAGATTATAGGATATAGACGAGCTGTAATAGACGGCCATTCTGTAGGCTATTCTTTCTCATTACATTAGCAGTGAGAGGAGAGATTTTATGTAAGGGCCCATGGGGTGAATCCATTGACTTTTCTACATGTAAAGGTAATTTTAAACTGGGGGCTTTGAGGCTCTAAAATGGGACATGAGCTTCCATTTGAAGTAGTGGTGGATGGACTGGCACTTTGCTATTGAAAAATGAACTGAAAAAAATGTAAGAGTTTGATAGTAAAATTCATAAACATGACCTAATGGCATATTCAAATCTCAAATGTAGCTTTTACTGATAACCATCGTACTGTTCATTTTTTCTTATTTACAAAAACAGTGGACACGTTGGCCAAGTTGAAGTAATAATTTGTTTTTTTACTTCTCAAGATGATTATCCAGTAATTCTGTATCTGTAACTACTGCAAATACATTTTCTGCATGTTAGTGTGTAATTAGTAGTGTTGGTTAACGTTAAGTCCACTCATGAGTAAATGCAGTAGAAGTATACAGTATTCTTTATACCTCTGCAGTGATCCTCCTGCCTGGTTCTTGTGCAGGTTGTTGAAGTCCCATTGAGCTGGACTCTACTGGGGCCTCATTACAAACTGCGATGGTTTTTATTTCTGTTAAAGGAAAGAGTCTCCCCCTGAGCCGAGGCCAGAGACAGGGCAGAGAGACAAGAATACGACGCTGTTGTCAGAAGGAGCTGTTAATTTAAGGCGCACTATGTAACTTTTCCGGTGAAAGGTCCTTCACCTGCTTTGCCTGGAATGCTCTAGAGTGCGGTATTAAATGTATTTAATCTCTATGTTTCAAGTCAGATCTGTGGAGAGGCAACCCTGCTCACAGAATACACGCTTTTGCTATAGACTGTATAAAGAAGTGGACTAAGGGAGTGTGATGTCACCCATAGCGTTCAGCTCCAGTCAAATGAATCTCATTGAGGCTAGAGCAGTTATAGGGGCGAATCTGGAGCCGAGTTACATATTAAGAATTCCAACCGCGAGTATCATAGCAACCAAAGGGCCAATCTGGAGCAAAGCTGTTGAAGGTAACGCCCCTTCCCGCCCGCACCACTGATTTAGCAGGGAGCAGGCGGTTAGCAATGCTGTCAATCAAACCTGTTGCTAACGGTAGTGGGAGCGACCTCGAGGAAAGAAGGCGCCTGATTTGTCTCTTATTAATGTTCATATCTTGAGTTACACACACAATAGCGAAATGAAAATACCAGGATCATGTACAGCGGGTCAATACAAACATTTTAAGACCAAAATGACAAGCCTGACAGCAGCAGTTACGGAAAGAGGGGCAACAGTTTTCCAATGTAAAGTGAATTGGAGCCAGAGTTGATGGAGCCAGAAGCGCAGCCCATGATCACTTTCTATCTGGAACGCGGCGGCTAGCAGGTTAATTATGTCCATATGGTTTTTGCTTGAGAATGTTTCAGAATAAAAAAACATTATAATGAATTAAATATGTTTAAAGCTTTACTGTGGAACATCACATCTCAGTGGAGAGAAGCAGCTGGTGGACTCTTCACCAGAAAAGTTTAGTACACTTTTAAATGTGGAGATTCAGGGGAGTCGGGGGTACAGTTAAATTAAATCACACTAAAATTGCAATATGATTTGTTGCATCTGTTTACAGTTTTTTTTTTCCAAAATTAATTTAGCTCTATTAAAATGTGTACGAAGACATGTATTACAATCAAATGTTACTGCTTAAACACCCAAAAGCTTATGAGCAGTTGAGTCACGTTTATGACCCTTTGGATACCTGCAGCTGTTTTTAGTTTCAAGGACAGCTAACAAGTTGCTAATGAAGCTGAGGAGAGCCAAAACAACAAATGTGACATGTCCTGATCAGCTGTGATGAGATAATTACAGCTCTTAATGAAGACCCACTCGACCTGATTCTGCGTCCAGGGAAAACGTCACAGGCACAGCACCAGCAAACCGACAGAGACCCAGTGTGTTTGAAGCAGATCTGAAGATGTGGTCGTTTTAAGTAGGATAAACATTAGCATGAACCCATCATATAGTTTTACATACATGTACATCTTATCTAACGAGGCTCTGGGGCTGCACTGAACTCAGTGCAATCAAGTACATGGATATACTATAAAATGTTGTTATGATCACGATTCCAGCTTTGAACTTTTTGCTTAAAGGGCCTGTATTATATTTAATTATTTTTTGTCAAGCTAAATGCTATTACATCATGCATGGTATGGTGAAAAGCTGCTAAACAAGAAAAAAATGGGACTAAAATATAATCTATTGTTTTTACATAACATTTTCTGAGGTAATAAGTAACACAGATGCTCCAGGCAGGGTCACCTTTTTTCATCCAATCAGACATGTTGTTACTAAGAATCATGGGAAACCAACTGCCTGACACTATTCCAGACCATGGATCAATAATAAGAACTGGATAAGTCATTCTCCCTCTGTCCCAGGCCGAGATCGACTAATGGCTACTCCATAAGTACTGCAGATCCCAAGAGCTTGGGCCCAGGAAGAATTCTCCCATAGAGTGCAATGCATTTTTTAGGAATTCAAACTGCCGGTGTTTGGCTGACAGGGCATCCACAACTTTCACAAAAGTTGGATTTTGTAGGGATTCTTCTGTATTTTTGCAATATGAACTTTTTAATTGTCAAAGTGCCTAAAAGTTAGCTTTGTAAGATGTCGCCTAGCACCGCTCTGAGCCCACACTAGCTCTGCTCTAGCAGCTGTTTCTCTGATTGGTCAGAAGTGCACATTCCTGATGTCAGATTGTGGATGTATTCAGGAAGTAAGATGGAAGAAAAAATATTTTTTAGCATTCTGCACCAATGAACTCTGGCCATTGAGAACAACACAATACCAGCTTTAATTTATCTTCCAGATCTTATTATACTTCCATGTCCCAGACACATGATTCTCTGTCATGGTGCATCTTCAAGAGTAACCCAAATGTAAGTAGTAGGCAGAGAGTGGTGAACTGTAAGGAAACAACAGCACAACACTATCCCAGACAGGTGTTTCTGTGTCATGGTGCAATATCACAGCGCCACAGTGACAGAAAGGAATAAGTGGGTGGGGCTAAAAGTTCAAACTAAACATGTTCCTGACTCATGGTTTGAATCAGGCACAGGTGCTTGGAATTACCACAGTAATTGATAGTTTACTGTCTGCATATTAATTATAGCACACTAATTAAATAAACTGTTACTACTTATTTATCAAGTGTGTTTTTATGTAAGTGGTAAAATGGTAAATGGTCACATTTTCATATAGCACTTTTCTACCTCCTAGGCACTCAAAGCACTTTACATCAAGGAACCACTCACCCATTCACACACACCAGTGTACGCAGACACTGGGGGCGAGGTGGGGTAGTGTCTTGCCCAAGGACAAGAACAACAGTATTCATCTGATGGTCAGTGGATCTGACCGCTCAACCAATGGTGTTTATGTCGAGAGTGGGATTTGAACCGCCAACCTTTGAATCAATGGACAAACACTCTGCTGTACAGTAAGATCTTTTGTCAAAAAATACACAAAAATGCAATAGTCTGATTTCTAGGCACTATGTAACATTTCTGGTGGAGAGAACACCTGCTTGTCTCCCTGGCTATTGCTTTGTTTGGAATGTTCCACAATATAGCATTAAACATATGAATCTTCATGTAAACGAGCAGGTGGCTCCATCAGTCTCAACAGTCTGATCAGTGGAAATTAGACTAAAAACTTGTAATCAAAATGCAAGATAGAGGAGTTTAATGCCATACTGTGGAACATTCTAGACAAAGCAGTACCTTACCAGACAAGTCACATAGTGCCTCGTTAAATATCAGTATTTCCCATCACTCCACATTTTGCCTGTACATCAGATTGTCCTTTTGTAACATCAAGGTAATCTTATATGTTTGTGGTTTTTTTGTGTGTTTTTTTTTTCTTTTTAAAATGTAGACGATAGCAAAATAGGAAACAAAGTTGAGACAGAAACTATTGATTGGATTTGACCAGTCTGTGTCTGGGCTATCTCTGTCACATGTTCAATAACAATGGGATGTTTCAGACGTGATCCCAAGGTCGGACGCTATGGAAGCCTGTGAAGTTCAAAGAAAATGCAGCTTTGCTTTGATTTGGTGTCGGGTTACAACCTGAGATCTATATGACCCACATCTAATCCCATCACTGAGATCTGAAATATTTAAAAGCATTTTCAAAGGCCCCATCCAACTTTGGTCTGCCTGCATCACACCAGTCCACTGAGCTGATGGCAAGCAACTTAACAAATATATGACGCAATAGTGAAGGTGGAGGCTCTATCTGTCAGGAAAGATAATCCGTCTCTGAAAAGAAATGGGGTCTAAGGTAAAAACAGTCACCCATTTACAAGACAAAACAAATGGAACAATATGGCTAATCAGAGTAGGCTAATAGGTGTTAGATCATGACTCAGGAACAATTATGCAAAATATGACTCAGGTGACAGTTTGTATCTTTGGGTAGTTCAATGGACTTAACATATACTACTGTAAACAACTAGGATGCGTTTCACTGTAGTTAGCACCTCCCTTAAGACAATTATCTAAAGCCACTACATGTAACTTTGGCCAAAAAACAGACTAAAATAAAAGCATCATTTGATTTTGGTTATTGCATTGAAAAGCATAGAAAAACATGTGTCCTTACTGTGAGCGGGCTTGAATCTTAACAAACCTGACTCTTACTTGGCCTGACTCCAACTTGTTTCCATGGAAATGTTGTTCCTTTGGCTATAATATTCCACAGTATGGCATAAAATGTATCTATCTTCATTGAGAATGTTCCGAAGTATGGTTGTAACTTTCTATGTCCATGGAATCATGCAGGTGACCACCTCCAGAATGTTACATACTGTACCTTTAAGGCAGTCCGTTGCCAGAACCCTGTCAGAAGTAAAGAAGCTGGATGAGTCTTGTATAGGCCCCTGGAAATGTATCATGTATTGACCATTATAGGAAGAGATGAATCCACTGCGTAGTTTTACACTGACCACAACATTGTACAAGGGGAACATGAGCTGAAATCTTTTACCTATGAGATGCAACAACTAGTTCCAAATCCAAAGGTTGACGGTTGGATCCTATCTTCAGTCACTGCCTTTTGTTCTGTCTTTGGGCAAGACTCTTCACTGACCTTGCCCTACCTGTGGGAACATTTGACCTTTTACTAACATTTAACAACACTGAAAATAGGGCTGCAATCTTTCTTTTGCGATTGCGTTTAGATTCACAATATTTACTATATCGACAATATTTTTCAGGGTCAATATTTATGGCGTGGACCTTTTCTTTGCACTCATGGGGACATTTTTCTAAATTTTATGGATAGGCCTATATGATATTTGAGTTGTAGACTCTAACTTAACTTACATGACATGTTATAGATACTACAACTAACCACTTCAGTGTTTCATTGTACTATTTATATATTGCTGGCCCCATTATGTTTAATATGATTCACTTAGAAAAGGGTTTACTGTGATTATCATGTTTTAAGTTTATTGTGAAATTAGTATAAATTCATTTCAATATTATCGTTTATCGTGATATTTTCAGAATCAATATATTGCACTTGAAATGTTTTTATCATGATAGGGTTAGCCTTTTTTGCAGACAAGACAGGAGATTTTCTTGTTTGTGGAGAAAATTATAGTACTCGCTTATTGCGTCCATTCAAACTGCGATTTTGATTTGATCGCAATTAATCATGCAGCCCTAATTGGAAAAATATATCTTGGTTGTTTGCTCTTCACCTGTCTTTCCAACATTCTGTTTTGGTTTCACAGTTAAGTGGTTACGGTCTTCCACCCTCTCCACAAGTGCAGCTCTCATACTTACTAGCCCTGTACTCTATTAGACTAGTGTGTTGTCTTTGTCCAGTCTAAAGTAATTGCTTCACTTGGGCCTCTCTGCTGTAGTGAGCCAGTGAAGTGGAGTAAACGCCTGTTATTTGTCGTGTCAATAGATTTACACCCACTCTCTCTTACTGCCTGCTCAGCACCTCTGCACCACTTGTACATGGCCCAGTAAGTGTTATGTTCACTGAATAGTATCCGAACGGCCTCTGTCCAAACTAACACTGGACTGGACTTGTACTTGGCCAGATGAGACACTGTACAAATGATGAATGTGGAAAAATGCCCGATACAGCAAAATGTTTTAATATCACCATCATGGCTGCTTGGTTTAAGGAATCAGAGGCTGTATAGCTCAGATCAATAAAGCTTGGATCAAAACTGGAAAGCTATAGTGTGTATAGATGGATAGTAGCAGTAGTAGATAGTACAGTATGGTATAGTGGGAACAAGATTTTTTTGGGGTCATGGCTACTTTTTCTTTGTACTAGTGGGAACATTTTTTGTTATTTTTCCATACTACAGTAAGATTTGTGCTGCAGATGGTCAAATAAATAACTTTTATGTTTCATTATAGATACAAACTAACTACTAAGTTGGCCTGTCACGATAACACATTTTGAAGTGTGATATATTGCTGAAGAAAATATAGACGATAAACGATATTGAAACCAATTTATCCCACTGACAGAATGAGCCCAAACTATTTTAAATGTATAATATGCAAAAAAAAAGTAAAGGAAATAGCTGAATGAATGAGTCATAAATGGTACTTATTCAACCTTATACACCGCAAATCACACCATAGTACAAGTATTATCATCTATATATACCTATGATATATTATCGTATATATACCTCAAAATGTGTTCGCGTGAAAGGCCTATCCACAAAGCAAGTTTCATGTTTTATTATAAGAAGAAAAAAATTATAAATGTTTTTCCTTTTAATTTTTTCCACTTGCACTGTCACTACCCAGCCTGGGATCCAGAATACACACTTCTTCAATACTTTATGAAGATGTGAGTCTGGTCACCGGTGAATCTCCCCGAGTTCAGATGTGAGTGATTGACAGGTGGATTAGCCAGTCAGGAACACGCATGGTCCATTCATATCAAAACAAATATGGCAGCTTACGAGGAAAAAAACGAAAGGTAAAATATTACACAGGATCCCTCTGTACAAAAAGGTAAGGTATGCGGTTATTATTTGAATGTACATATTATACTATCCACACAGGGCGCGTAAGATGCTTCTTCAGCTCCTCTTTGTCTGTTCAGAGCAAACCCACTGGTAATGTATGTGTGTAATATGTCAGAGTGTGACCTCTGGGCTCTTTCACTTTAT
>JACM01043152.1:0-13810 GCA_000787095.1 Periophthalmodon schlosseri | reverse complement strand
CTCAACCTCATAGAAAATCTTTGGAGGAGTTGTAGTCTGTGTTGCCCAGCGACAGCCCCAAAATATCTCTGCTCTAGAGGAGATCTGCAGGAGGAATGGGCCAAACTACCAGCAACAGTGAGTGAAAACCTTGTGGAGACTTACAGAAAACGTTTGACCTCTGTGATTGCCAACAAAGGGTATATAACAAAGTATTGAGATGAACTTTTGTTATTGACCAAACAAAAAAGACCATAATTTGCAAATAAATTCTTTAAAAATCAGACAAAGTGATTTTCTGGATTTTTTTTTCTCATCCTGTCTCTCATAGTTGAAGTGTACCTATGATGAAAATGACAGGCCTCTCTCATCTTTTAAGTGGGAGAACTTGCACAATTGGTGGCTGACTAAATCCTTTTTTGCCCCACTGTACACACTGCTGGAGCTGCCGGCGTGGCTATCCTCGCAGTGATGCACAGTTGTGGTTTCACAAGGTTACGCACCTAAGCGCCAATGCGTGCAGTGTGTTTGGCGCCTAAGATAAGGTCATCACATTAAGCATAAGCTTCTCCCCCTTAAAGTAGTGATCGTTAGCATTGTTAGCAACAGATGTATTTGTACATGCATTATACTGTTAATAAGTAATCGAGGTTATGCACTGACATAATTTTATTTGAAAAATGCCCCTTAACATTCCGACTGGGTGGCACTGAGGCAGAACTATGGGCAGCTCAACTGACAAAATGTGTTTCTTTCGTTTTTTGGCCATGGAGCTTTTTTTTTTTTTTTTTAGCTCAAATTAGCTTTACACATCAAAATGGAAACTGAAAGTAGTTTCTCCTTTGTTGGCATTAGTTAACAATAGGGGAGATAAAGCACATTTTAACTTGCCCCACAATAATTAATCTCAACACATGTCCTCAAAGACATCTTAAGGTTTAGTTCAACTGTGTCTGATCCCAAAGTCTGTATCAGTGATGTGCGTGTAGTCTGTAGTGTCCCTGTTGTTTAGCTGTTAATTGGTTTTCTACTGTTTAGTTGATTTTCTTGCTTTAGATGCAAAGTATAAACTAAATCTTTCAAAGAGTTGCAGACTTTTATATTTGGTATTAGACTGTAGCAACTTTCACATTTTAGATGTGAAAATTTACCAAAGAAAATTTTATTACTTACTTTTATTACTTACCACACATTCTAAAAATTCATGAATGTTGGGATGTCATCTGCAGAACCCCTATAATAAGTGTGTTATAAACATCGACTAAACCATGAATAACCACTAACTAGCACAACAATTGACACTCAGACCCAAATCAAAACAAAGAAAACAATCGGGCTAGCCAGTATGCTAATAGGTGTGAGAGCACCCATTACTGAACCACCACTGAATGATTATGCCAAGTATGACTCAGGCACAGTTCACACGTAGTGAAGCCTACAAACAGAAACTGTAAACAATAGGTGTGTTAGTGTCAGTGTACCAGTAATCTGACCAGAACTGAAGAAGTGGCTTGGATGAGCAGTAAAATGTCTTCACTCCTACAACTTTTTGTCCAGTTGACAGATTTAAATTTTTCTTTTACTTAGTTATACAAATAAGTGGTCCCTAAAGACTAAAGTGTTTTAAACCAGCAGTCATCTTTTTACTGCTAAGGGCTACTTCAGTGGAGCCAAGGAGGACTACCAGCTCATTTAAAAATACATAAGATTTAAAAGCTATTATTATTTACACTATATAAAAAGACACATATGCTTTTTTTCCTCACTGTCTGACATGAAATCAGACTAAACTTTTAGGACAATTAGGATTACCAAAATTATTTATATTTGCTAAAGGCCAGAATAATAAGATAATTAAAACTGCAAGCAGTGATAAAGGGCCCTCGCAACCCTTGCAACCACGGAAGGGCACGCCACAGTGGGAGAGCTGCATATCAACCTTAGCTTGACATGTGATTCAATATTTCCAGTGTCATGTTGGAGATAAATGTTTACAGCCTATTGTAACTTTGTAGGGGGCGCTGGATAGCCATTTTTAAAGATAGAATTTTAATCCACACATCATTTTGTCCAGGTAATCAAAATACACAGACACTATATTGGGTTTGTCTGAATCCGACGATGTTTGGAAACGTTACAGGAATTTCTATGCTTTCAAAATGGCTGTTTCGTTAAGAGCTCACTATGACCACACCTGGAGACTTGTGTAAATTATTTTAACAACTTTTGAGCCCAGATATGTCCTGATGATGTCTCAGTTTGGAGTCCGTCGGATAAAAACCCTAGGACAAGTTTGTTAAAGTATGGGTGCTAGATTTTGGACATGTGTATAATTAGATTCAAAATGGTTGCCTTCACATCAGTGTTAGGGTGTGGTCCCTATAAACTTTTTTGCTCAGGGTCACATAAAGGGTGTGCGTACCAAATTTCATTAGTCTATGACAAACAAAAATTTTCTGCCCCATTACAACTGTGCAGGGGGCGCTGGAGAGCTATTTTTAAAGATAGAAGTTTAAGTTGCATATCATTATGTCCAGGTCATTAAAATACACAAACACCACATTGGGCAGTTTGAATCTGAAAACGACAAACTTTTTTTTTTCCACTTCCCATTGACGTTTTGAGGCATGGCCATACAAATGTGGATGTAGACAGGGTGTGGTCTTCATTGGCATTTTTGTTCAGAATGATATCAAGGGTCTGTGTACCAAATTCTATTTGTCTATAAAATAAACTATAAACTAAATTCTTCCATCCCTTTTTAACTTTGCAGGGGGCACTGGAGAGCCACTTTTAAAGATACAAGTTTAATTCACACATCATTATGTCCAAATTATCAAAACACACAAATGCTGCATCGAGTCCATCCAGAGCCAACCATTTTTGCTAGAGTTACAGGGATTTTTAAGATTTCAAAATGGCTGCTTCGTTAAGAGGTTGTTATGACCACACCCTGGGACTTCTTTTAACTTTTGATCCCAGATATGTCCTGATGATACTGCACCAGTTTTAAGTCCATTGGATAACTGTAGGACAAGTTTGTTAAAGTATGAGGTCTAGATTTTGTACATCTGCATATTTTGATTCAAAGTGGTCGCCTTCACATTGGAGATAGGGTGTGGTCCCCATAGAAGTTTTTGCTCAAGGTCACATAAAGAATGAAACAAATTTCATTGGATTATGACAAATTATTTTTTTCCTTCTCACTGACTTTTCTGAGGTGTGGTCATGCAAATGTGGACCTAGACAGGGTGTGGTCTTCATTGGCTTTTCAGAATGTCATAGTGTGGGGAAGCAGGCCCAATGTAGTCGACGTAGGAGGACGTGGATAAGTGGTCTTTTACCAGACAAATTTATTTAAAAGACGACTTCGGTTGGCCGCAAAATAATTTAAGAAAATAACAAATCATTCACACAAAACAGAAAATGAGCAACTTAAATTAAATCTGCAAAACCACGTGCACACAACTACACTGAAGTCCTTCCGAAAGACTAACTTGTACTGCTTAAATACCCTCCCAAACAGGAAGCACCTCCGTCAGGTAAGTACCACTTACTTCACAGGTGCCTTAGGTTTAACTTTAGTAGAATCTCATAACCAACTGTGAACTTTTGAGGGCCTAAGTCCCTTTAACCAAAAGTGTTTAAAAATACAACTATAAACACTTAAACACATTGAAACAAAATACTTAAACCAGTTTTCCCCTCCACATGGTCCAGCCCACGACCACACCCAAGCTTTTAAAAATGGCCGACATAGGGCCCTCTCTTTGTCTGGACCATGTGGAGATTCAGGTAAGAATGGATGCATACGAGTTGGACTGAATAAATTTAACCAAATAAAATCTCTTTAAAGTAACACATGTAAGTGTGGTGTTTAAAGTAAAGGTAGATTAACTAAAAGACTAAACAAAACAAACCCGGGATGGTTATGTCTAGTTGTTTAGTTGAATATTGAAAAATTATAAGAAATGAACAAATGCGTGAATATAAACAGAGAGATTAAGGGACAAAGGCCCACTTTGTCACACATAGGCTGTCTGTACCAAACTTCATTTGCCTACAAAATACTAAATTAGATAATAAGAGAATGAGAAAAATAATTTATTACTTTCTTCACAGTCATAAGTTTACATACAGTAACATAACACAGTTTACATAACATCATAGGAAAGTCAAAAGAAATCAGCCAAGATATCAGGAAGAGAATTGTGGACTTGCACAAGTCTGGTTCATTCTTGGGTGCAATTTCCAGATGCCTGAAGGTGCCACGTTCATCTGTTCAAACAATTATACGCAAGTACAAACACCATGAGAATGTCCAGCCATCATACCACTCAGGAAGGAGACGGGTTCTGTGTCCCAGAGATGAATGTGCTTTGGTCCGAAATGTGCATATCAACCCAAGAAGAAAAGCAAAAGACTTTGTGAAATGCTGGCTGAAGCTGGTAAGAGTGTCATTATCCACAGTGAAACGAGAACTGTATCGACATGGGCTGAAAGGCCACTCTGCAGGAAGAAGCCATTACTCCAAACGAAACATTAAAAAGCCAGATTACATTCATGAGGAAAGAACATTATGTGGAAATACTGAAGCAACATCTCAAGACATCAGCCAGGAAGTTGAACCTTGGGCACAAATGGGTCTTCCAATGGACAATGACCTGAAAGCATACTACCAAACTGGTTACAAAGTGGCTTAAGGATAACAAAGTCAATGTTTTGGAGTAACCATCACAAAGCCCTGATCTCAATCCTATTGAAAATGTATGGGCAGACCTGAAAAGGCATGTGCGAGCAAGGCGGCCTACAAACTTGGCTCAGATGCATCAGTTCTGTCAGGACGAATGGGCCAAAATTCCTGCCAACTATTGTGATAAGCTTATGAAAGGATATCCAAAATGTTTGACCCAAGTCATACAGTACAGGCAATGGTACCAAATACTAATGAATGTATGTAAACTTCTGACATTGAAGAAAGTAATGCAGAATTGTCTAAAAAAAATCCTTCTCTCATTATTCTGGCACTTAGAAAATAGAAATAATTTTGGTAATCCCAACTGACCTAAAACAAGAAAGGGTTAGTCCGATCTCAGACAGTGAGAAAAAAAGCATATGTGTCTTTTTATATGGTGTATGTAAACATTTGGTTTAAACTGTATGTCCTGCGTTTATTTTTGATAAAGTTTATATTCAAAAAGGCTGATTCACAGAGACAGATGAACCCGAAAAGACAAGCAGTGTTCATAGCTGCTGTGGAGACACCTAACAGACGTTAGAGGCTGACTGATCGAGAAGGATGTCATTTTGTAAAGTTAATATTTTAATAGTTAATAATTCTTATTATTATTATTATTATTAGGCCCGAGACGAGGACAACGTCCTGGCAAGGGACAAATTAAATCAAGTAGTAAACATGAATGGGCAGTGACTGGTATAAAAAATCCGAAATGATGAGCTCTAATGTTAAGTGAAGTCCCTGAGAAAAAATAAACTCAATCGAATGTAGATTTTCATGGGGTCAATGGGAGCCTGACCTCGAAAAAAAACAGTGCAAAAATCTGAAACATGGCACAGAAAATAGAATATGTCAGGATATACAAAAAAACGATTTTATGGACCGCCCTAAACTGTGCCAGAAGTAATTTTGAATGACTTTGGGTGTGGTCATGGTGAATTTTCAACAAAATAGCAAATTTTAGAAAATTTCAAAAAAATATTTCTTAGACACATTTTTTGAATGGAAACAGCCAATAGAGCGAATGTGCGGATTTGTGAGCTGAACATAATGATATGCAAATCAAGGTACTGTCTAACAATAAGGCTCTCTAGATTGTATGATTGTATGTCCTGTATGACTTTTTAAAAAATTCATACAGGACAATCTGTTTGTCAAGGATTGGGGCTTATTTGTGGTGGGACACAATGTGAGAAACTCGCATGACTAGCTATTGCTCTTATAGGAGAAAGTTATTGAAAATTGTCACACACATTATTTAGGTCACTCTGATCAAAAAAGTCAATTACATTATAGCTTTATTATACATGGGGTTCCTGGTTCAAAGCCATGAACCCCACCAATATAATGAGATGATGTATGTAACTATGGTTCTATGTATAAGAGATGCAAACTGAAAATTAACACAGACATTATTTAGGTCACTCAAGTCAAAAAAGTCAATTACACCATAGGAACCTCATGTATTATGCACGAGGTTGCTGGTTCAGTGCCCTGGACCACACCAGTATAAATCAATTGGCACACTTCACTATGGAAATAGGATGAAGGGCAGATAGTGGGCTGGGTGGCTGTCAGAAAGGAAGAATGGTAAGCCTGGCAGTTATATACAGAGGTGGTTGCGATTCAGAGGCGGTCGCGATTCAGTGGGAAGCACAAGTCCATGGTCGGCGCATGAGGGAGACGTGCGCATGGTGGTGAGAGCCATCATTGCCAGCTTGCAGCTTTAATTCCATTTCTAAATGCCCTGCATTCAAGTTGAATGATGTACCCAATAATCATTGTTAAAAAGATTATATACATGCCACTGAGACAATAACAAGCTACATGTGCATGGAAACTAGTGCTACACCATTCTGGAAGAAAATTGTGAGAACTGTGATTTTTCTGACAAATATTCTAACAGTGATTAGATGTGCATATTAAAACAGTGCACATTTTAAACACATCCAAGAGCAGTAATATCTGACTGAAGACTGAAATCTGAAATGCCAAACTAATACAACTATCCCATGCATTTCAGAACAGATTGTAAAGGTTCAAACTTCAGGCTTAACCATTGCTCCCTAATTAGACTGGATATTGTGCTGTTTGTAGTGGATATTTTACCATGTAAAAGCTGTAGATTTGCTAAATCTATCATTGTGTCATTTCAATAGCTGTGTTGTTTTAGTTTATCCTAAAATACAATGATTTCCTCTCTTTAATTACAGAGTGTCCCGTGAAAGTGTGTGTGTGTGTGTGTGTGTGTGTGTGTGTGTGTGTGTGTGTAGGCTTGTGTAATGCATTTCTTGTAAATGCTCTGCTTTATTAGAAGGCCGTGTCTCAGTGGCCCGCCCTCTGCTATATGCCCTCTACAGAAACACACACACGTGTGCATGTTCCCATGCATTCTATTCATTTCTTGTAGACTGATCCTAAGCTTAACCATAGTCACTGTTTGCCTATTTAAACCCATATCTGAAGTTTATGTTGTTGATCTAATAATAAAGTATGTACGTCATGGACCTGATTTTTGTCCCCATAAGGGAGGTAGGTCCCCATGATGTGAGTGTGTGTAAAGATTTTAGTCCCCACAATGCAATAAATACCTGCTCACAAATGTTACACACAGTTCCAGTTTCCACACGTTACATTTATTTATTTATTTTACCACGAAGTCCAATTGCATAGTAAAATGTACATTTAAATATTTAATGAACCTGTGGCCCACAAGACTTCAGTCAAAACAATTACAACGGTCTGAAAAGATAACAGATATAGTGTGTTTAAATTCACTTAAGGGAATTACACTGTTAAGATTTATTTGGTTTATGAGTGTTCCATAAATGAGGGGCATAACATCTAAAACCAGTTGTTCTGTGCAGATTTGTGGTACTGCTAAGGTCAGTCTCTCCTGAGACCTGGTATTGTAATGAATTTAATTGAATCAGGGAGGTGAGATATTGTGGATGTTTTGCCAATACAGTGTTGTAAATGAAGATGTGGGTGTTTATAAGTCTGTGGGTTTGCAGTGAGGTCCAGCCAACCTTACTGTACAGATCCCAGTGGTATGTGAGTATAGTAATTGTCAAAACTAATAAAACAAAGTGTGCTGTGGTAAATAGTCAAGATTTTTTAAGGTAGTGTTGGCTGCATGACCATAAATAATGTCACCACATTGTGTTGTTACACACACGACACACACAGTTACACACATGTTACACACATTACAGACTGTTACACACATATTGCACACATGTTACACACATTATGCACAGTACCACACGTTAGACACAGTTCCACAAATCTTACACCCATGTTACATCTATGTTCCACACAGTTCCACACATGTTCAACACACAAACCTGGTGCAGCTCGTCGGCCCTCTCGGTGGTCTTCTGTCGGCTCTTTCTCGCTGCGTCTCTATTCCTCTGCCTCCTCTTGGTCCCCATGTCCACACTGCAGTGGCACTCTGTGTCCTGCACATCACATTAAAATTATATAAAGTATATATAATAAACAACTGCACTTTGCTCCAAACAAGCGCACCCTGGTCCAAACAAGAGCACACTGCTCCAAACAAGCCCACCCTCGTCTTAAAACAAGCACACCCTTGTTTTAAAATAAGCGCACCCTGGTCTTAAAACAAGTGCACCCTGGTTCAAACAAGTGGACCCTGGTTCAAACAAGCCCACCCTTGTCTTAAAACAAGTGCACCCTGGTCTTAAAACAAGCGCTCCCTGGTCTTAAAACAAGTGCTACCTGGTCTTAAAACAAGCGCACCCTGGTTCAAACAAGCACACCCTGGTCCTACCAAGCGTACCCCGGTTTTAAAACAAGAGCACCCTGGTCCAAACAAGCGCACCCTGGTCCAAACAAGCGCACCCTGGTCTTAAAACAAGTGCACCCTGGTCCAAACAAGTGCACCCTGGTCTTAAAACAAGCACACCCTGGTTCCTCCTTTTTAGTAAACCACCAGCTAAACCTTATAGCATTAAAATTTGACACAAATTCCAAAACTCGCCACTCAAGGAGCAAACACTCATTTCATGTTGGCACAACTTTATATCCCTTTTCAAGCATTACAGTTTTTTTCAATCATTTTAGCACATTTTTTGAAACTCTATTTAGTTTAGTTTTAGGTTTAGTTTGATTGTTTGAGTCATATATGTATCTGAACAGGGGCACAGGTGGTCAAATCATTTGGAACATCTGTTCACACAGTTCAGGCTCTTTCTCAGAACATTCGACACAGCTGTCATTCAGAAGCATACATGATCATTGAATTCACCTACAGTAGTTTTTTCATAACTACCTGTTCACAAGTGGTAAACTAAACTGTCACTTTCAATATGGAAATCCAAACATAACTGCATAAAACAACAATTTGTAAGCTCTCGAAATCTAACAACAAAGGATTTCACACATGATTCAAAGAGGGAGAAGGATCTCAGCTGAGAGCACAGACTGTATGAATAGGCCTATATAAAGCTATCCTAGGCCTATATAAAGCTATATCCAGTTAGATGTAAATGTCTTGTCTAATTTTATATAAAGAAAACATGCATCACAATTTTACATACTGCAAAATCTACTTTTCAATTACTAATGTGAACATTTATTTTTAAAGTTTTTATTTTACAAAAAAAAAAAAAAAACCTGACTGGTTTTAGACACAAAAAATGCTCTTCCAGCCTTCCATTTATATGTGTAAAGTGTGAACTCCAATGTCAGATTCTCATTCTGAGGCACACTGTCACATGAATAAAGGACCACAGAAAAACACATGACCAAGTGTGAGAGTTTTGATGGTAAATGTGAGAAATGAGAGAGATGAAAGATGTGTCAGAACGATTGATAAAAACTGTAACTCTCAGATCAATACTACAAAACACTTTATGCAAAACCTAAAACACAACAATCCACTAATTAAGCCGGTACAGGTCTCTGACTCCCTAACTCTACACGTCTAACGGTGTCACACTGGCCCTACACCTCTCTGACTCCCTCACACTAAATGGTAAATGGTCACATTTTCATATAGCGCTTTTCCACCTTCAAGGCACTCAAAGAGCTTTACATCAAGGAACCACTCACCCATTCACACACACATTCATACACCAGTGTGCGCAGACACTGGGGGCGAGGTGGGTTAAGCGTCTTGCCCAAGGACACAACAACAGCATTTATCTGTGGTAGCTGGAATCGCCAACCTGTAGGTCAGTGGACGAACGCTCTACCAATTGAACTACTGTCACCCCTACACATTTAACAGTGTGATACTGGTCCTACAGCTCTCTGACTCCTTCACACAACATGTCTAAAAGTGTCGTAGCATTCTCCGCCCAGTGTCTGGATGATGGTTGGATAAGTTTATAAATCTGATGGTTGCATTTTTATTTTAACCACAAAGTGTCCTTTTTACAAGATTATTTATGTGTTATTCACTGTGCGGGTTGAGGCCTAGTTTTGCCATTGGTGTCTGCTAAACAAAGCCAAGAAAAGCACAGACTGGCAGCCTTGCTTCTGTCACTTTGCCCCAGGGCAGCTGTGGCTGTAAATAGCTTAGGATCACCAGGTATGAAGTGTAAAGTGTCTATGAGTGTCCAAAAAGCTACATAAATAGATGATGGTTAGCAACACCTCCAGCAACAATTGGAGGTGTTAGCCCAACTGATGCAACTGAAGAAAGGTTTAGTTTCACTTTTGCATTTCTCTGTAGGCTACGTATGTTCTTCTGGAGAACCAAAGTAGGCATTATATAAATACTTAGGACTACATAGTCTCCATGTGTGTACAAGACAATGAAATGATGAGAGGTATCTTTAGCTGTAATTCTTAGGCTCATCTGTATTCACACATGTGAAGTAGGTTACGTGTGTTAGAGATGGGTGAATGAATGAGAGTATGTTTGCCTTTGTATAGCTTTCATATAAGTCTACAATGTTGTGCCTGTGATACAGCTGATCTGTTTTGTAATGTGCATCGTTATTTTGCAGATGTTAACGTTTGGACAAATTTCCCACTTGCACAGATATCCTACCCAAAACTGACCTGTTGATTTATTGAAATGCAGAGCTAACAAATCCAGCCGAGTAGGATAAATGTTTTGTGTCACTCACGGAAGAACCGTCCTCGTCAGCGGACCGCGGGCTGCAGGGGTCCCTGCTGGTCTCCATGGACGGGCATCTCCGGAGCTCGCTACTCTATCACTCGCCCTCCAGCTTCATGCGGCCGGTGCCTCTGTGCGCGCTGGCGCTGGAGCGGAGGATGCACTGGTGGATACACTGGTGAGTGTTGAGAACCGGGAGTCGGCAGTCTATGAGACGCGGTGTGGTGAGGCGGTCACAGAGGAGGGGTGTGTGCAGTGACGAAACATGACGGCGCGCTTTCACTTTCCTTTTATTCGAAACGGCTTCTTTTAGCGGCAGCGCGGGGACGCGCGGGGACGCGCGGGGGCTATGGATACTTTCACTTTCTCACGTGTAGACTGAAAGAAATAGAATAAAATCATGTTGAAGTATTGGTACATTTCTAATGGTCTCTCTCAACCAGGTCCAGTAGGCAGCCTTTGTCTGAGCTGACTGCTGAGGGCTCCGGAATGATCACAGTAGAGCAACTTGTGTATTTTTGTGAAACTCGTGAGCCTTACTTTAGGGAAACTCACGGGTGTGTGCCAGAGCTGTGGAGGACTTTGCTGTAGTTCAGGTAGTGGTTGAAGGTGCACGTGATGCCTAAAGCAGTTCTATGATTTTAGAGTGCGCTATAATATTGCGATATGCGATATAATATTGTTTACCTGAGAACGTTTCCAAAATTTCATTTGTCATACTAAAAAAAATAAATAAATAAAAAAAATCAAAGCCTCATCTTTACATCTTAATAAATGTAAATGCCTAACTGCACGTGTATGTTAGGTTTCTTTTATAACAAGTGCTCTTATGGCCTAACCCTCTTTATACACAAAACATAATTATGATTAACTATTAACCTTTTATTATTATGAATGTTTAATTGGCTAATGCTTTGTTTGCGAAAACCTTGAACCGTGATCCTTCATATCTTCATCAATAATCACACTAACGTTTTTAATTTCCTTCGGGATCAATAAAGTAAGTATCTATCTATCTATCTAATATATAAAATCTAATATAATCTGTCCGTCTCCTTCATTCCCACATGAACATTGTCTGAGCTATGTCGTGTTTGTCATACCACAGACTGGCACAAGAGGGAGCCAACGCTCTTTCCCACGCAGCCCACGCCTAACTAGCCTTCCACCAATCACCGCTTGCTCTAGGATGAACAAGCCAATCAGTGACGGCGAGGGCGAGACTGCGGCTTTAGGCGCTTCCGGGTGTGAGATGCTGCGTTATATTCATATTATAGTCACTTCACTCAACAAAACATCACTTTTAAAACGGAAATCATCGCGTTAGGTGAGTGTCCGCGCTGACGGAGAAGTCGACATGGGTCTGCTCACCATTCTGAAGAAACTCAAGCAGAAGGAGCGGGAGATGAGGCTGCTCATGTTGTATCCTTTTACCCACAGGACTAGCATCAACCTAGCATCCGTAATGTTTACGCGACTGTGAGAGTACTACTGTTAGAAGTGGTAGACGAGGAATACTTAAAGGTCCTATATTACGCAAAATTTCATTCACACATGTTTGAGTAACATTTTATTATTAGTCTGTTTACATCTCCAAAGCTCAAAATGCTCTGTTCCACCTTGTGATGCCACGAAGCAGTAGTTTTCAAGTTAACAGCTCCTTTTGCCTTTTGTTCAGAAGAGTTTGGCTGTTCCAGGGCTGAAATCAATCAAATGATTCTTGTAAAGGTGTATCGAGTTTTAAAACACAGTAGAGCACTTCGTGTATCACCACATGACATCACAAGGTGGAACAATGTGTTTTCTGTTTGAGAGAAGAACTCAGTCTATATATGCAGGATTTGTGCGAATGAAACAAAACACAACTCCAGGTCTGTTTTTGATGAGGAAACAACATTATAACATAGATCAGAAAATTGCGTAATATGGGGCCTTTAATGCTCATTGTTGTATTGTACGTGGGTGAGGTTGTGTGAGTGCGTGTTGGTCAGAGAGAGACAGTGGGCAGCTATTCTCATTATTTATTGGTGCAATTACACTGTACAATTTATTTCTGTAATTCAAGGACTACTTGAATACTGAGTAACGGATTGGACAAAAATGTATTTCAAATCAGATTAATGAATTAATGAGAAATTAATTAAAAAAATTAGACAAACTAAATCATATTTGAAGGAGCAGTGCAAGAAACATATTGTCAACATAAAGTTTTGTTACATGTAGACTTACAGTGGGAAGAGTAACCACAACTTTTACTCACATAAAAATACCGCTACCATCAAATACAAGTAAAAGTATGGGGTTACAGAATTACTCTAATTACTAAAATGTAAACTCAGTTACATTTACTTGAGTAATTTTTTAAAGAAAATGAACTTTTCAAAGTACTTTTCTGGCAGCATACTTTTACTACTTGAGTAATATTTTTATTTAATTAATAGTACTCTTACTTGAGTAAAAGTTGTGGTTACTCTTCCCACTGTGAGTCAGTCTACAAGTGACAAAAGCTTTAGGTTGACAATATGAAATTAGTTGAACATTGACTTTCTCGACTCTCCATCGGGTCCTTGAGGGTTCATGGGAGTTTGCCCAACCAGTCCACATGTGAGTGCAGAACACTGGACCAGCTCTACACTCTCCATCAGGTGCTCGAAAGTTCATGGGTGTTTTCCCAAGCAGTCCACATATGTTTTGTGGATCTGGAGAAGGCATTCGACCGGGAGCTGCTCCGGGAGTATGGGGTCCGGGGCCCTTTGCTAAGGGCGGTCCGGTCCCTGTATGACCGGAGCAGGAGCTGTGTTCGCATTGCCAGCAGTAAGTCAGACCTGTTCCCAGTTCATGTTGGACTCAACCAGGGCTGCCCTCTGTCACCGGTTCTGTTCATTGTATTTATGGACAGAATTTCTAGGCGCAGCCAGGGGCCGGAGGGGGTCCGGTTTGGGAACTACAGAATCTCATCTCTGCTTTTTGCTGATGATGTTGTCCTAATGGCTTCATCG
>JACM01033160.1:0-13424 GCA_000787095.1 Periophthalmodon schlosseri | reverse complement strand
GACCAAACCAGAACTGAAACAGGACTATAACAGGACCAAACCTATCACAAAACTTGACAAAAAGTTGGTAGAGCGTTCGTTCACTGATCTGAAGGTTGGTGGTTCGAGTCCTGCTCTCGACACAAACATCATTAGTAGAACGGTCATATCCACTGAAATGCATGTTGGCGGTGCGATTCCAGCTCCCACAGATGACTGCTCTTGTTTTGTCCTTGGGCAAGACGCTTACCCCACCTCGCCCCCAGTGTCTGCGTGCACTGGTGTATGAACGTGTGTGTGAATGGGTGAGCGGTTCCTTGATGTAAAGCGTTTTGAGTGCCAAAGTGCAATCAGAGATGCATGGTCTGTTCAGATCAAAACTAACATGGCGGCTTAAGAGTAAAAAAAGCGGAAAAAAGTATCGCAGAGGACTGAGAAACAGCGGAGATTTCTGCAGAATCAACAAGAGATTGAGAGATTTGGGCGACGGTAGCTCAGTTGGTTAAGTGTTTGCCCACTGATCTGAAGGTTGGCGGTTTGAATATCTCAGGTAAAAGAAGTTACAGATCTTGTTCCGAATGATACAAACATTTTTGAGAGACACATGATGCAGATTAGCGGCTATGGTTGGACCGTCCCGCGTGAGGATTAGGATTATCCTGGTTGGACGTATAAATTGATGAAATAAGACTGATTGTACTTGTCCCAGAAAGTCTCATAATGTTTAAACTTTTTTTACAGAGCTGTTCTGTAATAATAATAACAGCTACATAACACATTTGGACCAGTTTTGGGACTGGGCTTTTGCTGTAGCTGGTCCCAGACTCTGGAACAATCTTCCTCTGCGTATTAGAACAGCCCAGTCTTTAGATATTTGTAAATCTTTGTTGAAAACTCATTTGTTTGCACTCGTTTTTAACACGAGCTGAGCGGGACTCCTGCATTCTGTTGTATTTGTATTGTTCTGTTGTGTTTTTGCATGTTTTGTTTTATAAGATTACACTTTATATCGTCTTGGGACAGCACTTTGGGCAGCGGTGGTTGTTTTTAAATGTGCTTTATGAATAACTTTGACTTGGTATCGGCAGACACTTAAACCCGTAGTATCGAAATCGGTATCAGAACTGAAAAAGGTGGTTTGTTACGTTCTGTGGTCCAGTTTCAAACTCTTCTGGATTTGAACAGAATGGAGGGATCAGCTCGTCAGCGAAGCAAGTTAACAAACGCAGCCTTGATTACTACATTCTTGAAGCTCTGTGTGAAAATGTAACGTTTTATTCACTGCTCCCACACAGATAATTGTAGAAGTTCAAAACCCAAAAGCCAATACCTCGTCACCGTATTCAAAATAACAAGAAATCGCCAGCTATTTTTTTAAATCACTTCTTAAAACATATTTGTGTTCTGTTAACTAGTTTGAGGGCTTGGCTTTTACGTTTTCAATAACCGCGGTCCTTATTACACTGTAATGTTTAATCTTCGTGAAACAGCACCTTGGTCAGCGCTGATGTTTCTAAACTTTAGTTGGATTTAGAAATGCAAATTAGAAATCAATGGATTTTTTAAATCTTAATCAAGGTTACAGTTTCATTTATTTTCAGTCAGTTCTGTCATTTTTTTGTTTTGTTTTTTGGAGTAAAGATGGACTGGCTACATATAAAATAGTTTTTTGGGGCAAGTTCTGCTTTAGAGTTATCGTGTCAGTGGTATAATGTCATTCGGTTTTGGGGCGACAGTGGCTCAGTTGGTAGAGCGTTCGTCTTCTGATCTGAATTATGGCGGTTTAAATCCCAGTTTTACAGATTTACAAAGGTCCAAGGACTCATCGTTCAATACCTGTTAGGAGGAACCATTATTTTGGTATAATGGAGTACTTTTTTGGTATTTTTCTGCTGTAGAGGGTTGAATAAATAACTTATATGACTCATTAAGTGTTATCGTCTAAGTGGTATAATGGATTTCAGTATCGGGGCGACAGTGGCTCAGTTGGTAGAACGTTTGTCTTCTGATCCGAAGTTTGGCGGTTCAAATCCCACTTTCAGCCTGTTCTGTCGTTTTTCTCTGTTTTTCAGAGTAAAGATGGACTGGCTCTCCACTTACAGATTTACGAAGGTCCAAGGACTTATCGTTCAATACATGATAGATGGAACCATTATTTATGGTGAGTACTTTTTCTTTGCAGTAGTGGGGAAGTTTTGGGTATTTTCTGTACTACCATTAGACTTGTGCTGTAGAGGGTTGAATAAATAACTTATATGACTCATTAAGTGCTTCTTTTATTAATTGCAGCTCACGTTCATTAACAATATTGTACATATAAAATCATTTTTTGGGGGGAAATCCTGCTTTATTTTCAGTCAGTTATGTAATTTTTTTCTGTTTTTCGGAGTAAAAATGGACTAGCTACATATAAAATAGTTTTTGGGGGGGAAGTCCTGCTTTAGGGTTATTGGTAAATGGTATAATGGCATTAAGTATTGGGGCGACAGTGGCTCAGTCGGTAGAGCATTCGTCTTTTGATCCGAACATTGGCGGGTCAAATCCCAGTCTCGCACAGGTTGGTGGTGCAATTCCAGCTCCCACAGATGAATGCTGTCATTGTGTCCTTGGGCAAAAAATGTGACCATTTCAGTATTATCATTTATAGTCTATATTGTACCTCAAAGTTCGTCATCGTCACAGACCTAAGTACTAGTGTTGTGGAATAAGTCTCCTTTTGTAGGCTCTGGTGAATGTTGAAGCAAAGACGAAGAGTTTATTTCTTGCAAGAAATAGGTCCAATTGAGTTGCTAACAGCATCTCCTCCAGAGTCAGACCCCGAATGATACAAATCACTAAGTTTATATAGTTTGAGATGACCAGAGGACATACATTTCAACGTGAGGATGTGACACTCCTACTGAGGTGTGGTCAGATAAGCTCCTGGTGGCCTTCATGAGCTGGTTTGCCTCAGGATGTAACATGTGAAGTTAAAACAATACAAGGTGTGATACACTTAAAAAGAGACAGATCTGAAAGCCAACTCTTTGGTCTGATTGCATCTATCTTCACATACATTACAAACACATAACAACCAAAAGGGAACAAAAGGCTTTACATGACAGGTTTCCCTAACACTGTCTTTAACTTCCAAACCAAATGAGTTTTAGTTACAAGACCAAATGATTTCTAAAAGGTAAAATAATCACACAATATTTTAATTTCCTTCACACTAGCACTCTTACTTAAGTACTTTATTTGCCTCCACATAGACTAGGGATGCCCCAATCTGATACTGGTATTGGATATTGGCGGCGATAATGAAAAATTAGCTGGATCAGATATCAGTTTCCAAATATTTGTTCAGTCGAGATCCTGGTTGGATAGACAAAGTTGTTCTGTGGTTACATGAGAGATAAACAACAGTTTTATTGTATTATTTTATTTTTGTTTTAAGGAAATAAATGGTGTTTTCAGTCTCTGCTCTGGTATCGGTTGATATCGGGGATCGGCAGATACTTAAACCACAGAAGGCAAAAGCACAACAATGACATAATCGTTAAAAATACTACTTTAAATAGACTTAATTCATAACAAACTAATTGTTTATTAAGACTGAGTCAATCTTAGTAACATCTTAAAGGGAGACACTACAGGCAAAACACATTTTTTTCAATTTTTTGTTTTTTGGTCAGTTTGGTCTCTTAGCAACAAGCTTTCATGTGGAAACAACAAAACTGTCCACTCTGCAAAGAAAGATGTTCTAATATTTAATTTAATCAACCTGTTTCCATAGAGTTATATGGGACAGGCTGCTTTCCCAAAATGCATTTTTCCCCCATATTGACATAAGGATCAGCCCTTAAAGTAGCACCTACACACACCAAACTTTACAGTCTTGTACTTAACACGATTTTGACGAAATGTACATTAGGATATTTTGATATCTAATCCCAAGTCTGATTTATTCAAGTTTTAACTCCCAAAAATGAGGCGAAATTTGAATTTTTATGCAAATTTTCAGTCAGAATTAGTTTATTCAAATACTTAGTAAGATCCAAAATCCTCTCTGTAGATTTTTTTAGTATCTAATATGTCAACAAAGAACAAATTTAAACCTGGAAATTTAAACCTGGCTCTTTTCATGTTTCTGTTTTGAATGTCCCAAAAATGGTCAATTGTGGCTGTTTTTCCACATAAAATCACATATTTTTATACAAAAACATTACGTGGTGAAAAACTTGTAATACATTTTTTTCTTACATTTCTGTGAGTGAACTACAGCAGACGCTTCAAATTGATATCTCTATGTTTAAGATTTTTTCCTATTCACCTGCAGTGTCTCGTCTTAATTAATGCTCTAACTCCTGACTCCTAACCCCGTAATTAAGCTCCATTAAGACTAATTAAAGTGTAAGTGCTTGTAATATATTGCTGTATATGTATTTTCCTCTTGATTTTTTTCTTAAGGGCTCTAGACTATTACTATACGGAAAATTACAGATACTGGAGCAAAGAAATACTTGAGTAAAAGTAAAAATATCAAATGAAAACATCAACTTAAGTAAAAGTATTAAAGTACCTGTTTAAAAATGTACTTTAAGAGTAAAAAGTAAAAGTATTTGTTGTTGTTAAGTGTTGTTAATTTTGTTAAAGTGTTAAATGGTGTTATATTAATTTTAAAACGATATATATTTTGATCAGTATCAATACAAATCAATTTAATTTTTCTTCTGAATTTTGTGTGTTTATTTCTGTTTGCTGAAAGCTGAAATTTGAACTCGAAAACTTGAGTCAGGATGTTATCATGAACATGGTAAAAATAACCCCCAAATTCTCTTGAAATTTGAACTCGAAAACTTGAGTCAGGATGTTATCATGAACATGGTAAAAATAACCCCGCAAATCATCTGAAAAGTACTTTTTACTTTTCAGTTCTGTTCAAAAATGTAGAAATGGAGTAGAAAGTACAGATACTGCTCTCAAATGTAGTGAAGTAAAAGTAAAAAGTATCCACTGTAAAATATACTCAAGTAAAGTACAGATACTTAAAAATTCTACTTTACTACTTGTACTTCGCTACCTTCCACATACAACACAGACCTGTTCACACCACTACAATGTAAACCACACTCAAGTCCAGTCGTAAATAAAAACTGCAGAACCTCACGTCTGCCCAGCCAAACGTCTTCATTAAACCGCTCCTCGTCAGCGCCGCTCCTCTCCCTCTTCCTCTCTGGCACTCGGAGGCAGAGGCGGCGTGGCTAATTACCCGGAGAAGGTGCAGGGGGAGCAGCGGACCAAAGCAGCCACCTGTCCGCTGGCACCCGTCCAGCTGACAGACACCCACGTTCGCTCCGTACTCGGGTGCGGCGGCGTCAACCTGCAGAGCAACTGTTGTCTTTACTAATTTACCCGAAATAGCCGACCGCCTCTGGCCCCTCGGAAGCGGTTGCCAGGGCCGGGGACAAGCATCTGTTTTGGGCTGCGGGTGAACTGTGTGCGGGGGAGACGGGACGGAGCTGGACCCCGGTGGAGGAACGCGAGCCAAACATGGAGGATGAGTTAGTGTGGGACTGTGGAGTCTGGAAATACACTGGGAGTAGTAGCTGAGTAAAGACTGAGGGAAAGAATATATGTGTCTAAGAGTCAGAGGGACCAATTTGTTCTCCAAACCCACAAATAATAAACAAAAAAAAAGATTTTTACATTAATTCCACCTGGACTTTTTTTTAAAGGGCCCATATTACGTTATTTTCTGCTCTGTTCTAATGTTGTTTCCTCGTCACAAACAGACCTGGAGATGTCTTTCGTTTCTTTCACACATGTTTAACACACAAACCCTGCATATTTAGGCTGAGTTCTTCTCTCAAACTGAAAACACTCTGTTCCACCTTGTGATGTCATGTGATAATACAGGAAGTGCTCCATTGTGTTTTTAAACTCCATCCACCTTCACTAGAATCATTTGGATGATTTCGACTCAGGAATTGCCAGTTTCTACTGAACAAAAGGTAAGAGGGAGCTGCTAACTTGAAAACTACCACTTCATGACATCACAAGGTGGAACAGAGCATTTTGAGCTTTGGAGATTTAGACAGACTGATAATGCAGGGTTACTCAAACATGTCTGAATGAAACAAAACACAACTCATATTATGTTTTTGATGAGGTAGCAACATTATAACATGGCTTAAAAACTCACAAGAATCCATTTCGTGTAATATAGGACCTTTAAATCCTTGAAATCCTGCTACCAGCCGGTTTGTAATGGACGCTCTGTGAAATTCTGTTCCTTTTTACCTTCTCCGTTTAAACACTGCGCTTGATTCTCACAAATGGCTTTTTTTTTTTTTACAAACATGGGAAGAATTTCTGAAGGGCATCAGGCTTAAAATGAGGTCTGGACGTCCAAAAGTGCCTTGAATGTTTTGATTTTTTTCCCTGAGATAGTTATGGGGCTATACTGGAGTGCTGCGTTATTGTTTGGCAGTAAAATCTAATTGTGTAATGTGAGCTCGGGTCTCGGATGAAACGTAAAAACGCCGGAACGAGATTAGGACGGCATTATGTGAGATGCGCTCGGATCGTTTGGGTTTGGGTCGGAGAGAGGGAAAACACAAGTGCTTTGGAAAAATGGGGGGATTGTTTTGGAGAGATGTTTTGTTGAAGTGTAAACGTGGAAAGGGAGGTTATAGTTACAGCTTCTGGTTGCATCGTGTGAAAGCGATTGGCTCGTGTAGTAACTGGATAGATTGGCGGGGAATTGTGGTTTGTTAAATATACTGATTGGACAAAGGGTTACTTCATATGGAGGGGTGGATGAAGTACGCAGTTTTGTTAAGTGAAAGTACAGAAACAGAGGTAAGAAGTTACTCAAGTAAAAGTAAAAGTATGACATGAACAAATCTACAAAGTACCCGTTTAAAAATGTACTTAAAGAGTAGAAAGTAAAAGTATTTCACATAGGTGTTGTTAATTTGCTCGTGTTAAATGTAGTGATACTGATTTAAAAATGATACATATTTTAGTCAACAGTAGAAATACGAGTCAATGTCTTAAGTTTTTAAATTAATTTTGTGCATTTATTTTGTTCGAAGCTTGAACTCGAAAACTTGAGTCAGGATGGTAAAAAAATAACTCCTCAAATCATATGAAAAGTACTTTTTACTTTTCAGTTCTGTTCAAAAATGTAGTGGAGTAGAAAGTACAGATACTGCTCTCAAATGTAGTGAAGGAAAAGTAAAAAGTGTCCACTTTAAAACGTCCCTTAAATAAAGTACTGATAGCTAAAAATTCTACTTAAGTACAATACTTTACTACTTGTACTTTGTCATGTTCCTCCACTGTTCATATGCAACAAACTTTATTTCAGAAACACTATTATATCTTTAGTAATTTGAGTTACTGTAAATCAGGATCAGGCCCAAGTCCACCTTCCCTCCACTTGTGCCTTGACGCCAGTTCAGGTTCTATTCCTTTTTGAAGCTTCAGTTTGGTGTGGTTAATTTTCTTTTCTTTTTTTTTTTCTTTTTACACTACAAGTCAAAAAATTGGACAAACCCTCTCATTCAATTTTTTTTTTTTTATATATATATAAAATATAAACAAATATTTTGTAGTTATTTAACTGTTTTTCTTTGCTACATAATTCCATATATCTTGCTTCATATATTTGATGTCTTCCGTGTGTATTTAAAATATAGAAAGTAGTAAAAATAAAGAAATAATAGACTGAATGAGGGTGTGTCCAAACTTTGAAGTTGAATTCCTATGTATTTCTTTGATGTTGCAGGTCCCACTGGCTTTACTGCTGTAAAGGAGACTTGATATGTCAGAGTATCTGGGAAAACGAACACTGAAGTAAATTTAAAATTTGAGAAGAAACTGTTAAAATGTCTTTTTAGATTTTTATGTTTTTCTTAACAGACTTCAACTTTTTTTTCAAAATTTTGCTGTTGGGTTTTTAACAGGAACCCCCAGAATGTCCCACATCACTCCGGTTCTATCGTCCCACATCAGTCCGGCTCTGGTTCTGTCGTCCCCTACATCGCTCCAGTTCTATCATCCCAACACATCGCTCCAGTTCTATCATCCCAACACATCGCTCCAGTTCTATCATCCCAACGCATCAGTCTAGTTCCATCGTCCCTCTACATCACTCTGGTTCTATCGTCCCTCCTCATCACTCCGGTTCTATTCCCCCTCCATATCATTCCGGTTCTATCGTCCATCTTTCATCCAGTTCAAGATTGATTTTAAAATGAGACTTGTTACTTTTAGAGCACAGGCCGCCCAGTACATCCTGGACCTTTTTAACTCCTTACTCCTTTGGGCTCACCCTCCGCTCCTCCAGTCAGAACCTGCTTGTGGTCCAGAAAAACCCCCCAAAAAACAACAGGTTTAAACTCGGGGGGGACCTGTCCTTTCAGGCTGTGGCCCCAAAATGGCCGACTCTGTTTGATTCAAAAGCAGCTGAAGACTCTTTTGTTTTCTATGACCCTGTTTGACTTGTTGTTGTGTATTTGGTGGACCTCTCTCTCGTTACCTTTTGGTATCAGTCTCTCTCAAACTGTGTTAGAGGTTCTTTTGGTGGGACGTGGCTTCCTCTTCAGCATTAACTGTGTCCACGTTTGCCCTCTTTGGTTAAGAACTATTGTAGCCTGAGTGTGGCCCCATTTAAGGCGAGAAGCTGCAGGTGAATAAGAGACAATCTGAGTCAATTTGAAACTCCTGCTGTAGTTTCCTCAAATTGTGTAAAAATGACCAAAATGGACCAATTTTGGGACATTCAAAACAAAAACATGAAAAGAGCCAGGATTATCATTTTTTGTTGATATATTAGATACTAAAATTATACAGAGGGGATTTTGAGTCTTATTTAATATTTGAGTAAACAAAATCTCACTGAAAAATTTCACCAAATTTTGTGGAGTTAAAACTTTAATAAATCGGACATGGAATTAGATTAAAATAAAATCCAGTACATTTTGTCAAAATCTTGTTAAGTGCAAGATTGGAAAGTTTGGCGTTGATGATGAGGCAGGTTGATTAAGTTAAATATTAAAGCATCAGTTTTGTTGTTTGCACATAAAAGCTTGTTGCTAAGAGACCAAACTGACCAAAAAACAAAACGTTTTGCCTGTAGTGTCTCCCCTTAAACCTGGTTAAGACGTAGATTAGACTTAGAACATCGTGTTTTCATGAACTTGTGAACGTTTGAGAAACTTAAACAAGGAACCTGGAGTATCGCATTTGTAGGTCCATCTTGCCATAGTTGGTAGATCTGTTACGTAAAGATCAAAGTGCACTGCTTAAGTATTTTTTTATCTCTCTAACTCCATCGTGACGCACATGACCCGTAATCCTCCAGCAGAACAGCGCCCCCTACATCTCAGACAGCGGAGGTATTTTGCGGGTTGCTGTTGTGGGAAGGCGAGCGTAGCTTAATGTGACATCTGTCGACAACCGTGATCTCCAGCTGGAACGGGGGGTCCGGGGTCCTTCGGGGTCTGCTGTGAAATATACTACCACGAGAAGGTCACTTTCCACAGACCCACCCCCCATTCACCCAACCGGGCCGCTGTCCAAACCGCTTCAGGAGGGAGGAAGAGGAGGAGGAGGAGGGAGAGAGAGGAGGAGGGAGGGAGACAGAGCGGCCGGGACCCCATCTCACAAACATTATTAACATGCAGAGTCCAGGGAGCACCAGACGACCAGAGAAAGACACACAAATGAGAGAGAATTAGAGGCATGTAATAGCCCTGGGAGGGTAAAGTAAACCGCTTGTGCTAAATGGGTTTACGTAATGAGAATTTGGGGTATAAACAAGATGTCTGCTAACACTGGAGGTTTGGTTCATAGTCTATTGTGTCTAGGAATGGGACCAGACCATGGACTGTATATATAAATGGGCGTAGCTAACCCGCTAGCCGCCGGCTCCATCGACTCTGCCTCCAATTCACTTTCTATTGAAAAACTGTCACCCCGCTCTCTGTAGCTCTCTCAGGTTCGTCGTTTGGGTCTTAAAATGTCCGTATTAACCCGCTCTACGTGATCCTCGGGTTTTTATTTCGCGATTGTGTCTGTAAATCAAGATATGAACATTAATAACAGACAAATCAGGCGCCTTCTTTCCCCCAAGGTCACTCCCGCTGGCGTTAGCAACAGATTTGACTGACGGCGTTGCTAAGCGCCCGCTCCCTGTTAAACCAGCGTTGCAGACGGGAAGAGGCGTTACCTTCAACGGCCTCGCTCCGGATTGGCTTTTTGGTTGCTATGATACTCGCGGTCGGAATTACAAATATGGAACTTGTCTTCAGATTCGCCGGTGTAACTGCTCTAGCCACGACGAGCTTCATTTGACTGGAGCCGAACGCTGTGGCGGACGTCACGCTCACTTGTGGTCAAAATGGCCTTTAATGGCTGGTCATTTCATCACAGTAAGTGCAACGTAGGCTGGCCTTTAGCGGTCGGATGTGAGACCGAAGACAGCAGCACGGGCGTGGTCCACAATTTTTATTTCTTTTTTCCAATCATTTACCAAAGTGCAAAGTGCACTGTGCAATGGAGGTTTGAGGAGCAGCGTCTCCTCCAGCAGCAGAACATGGTGTGTTGGTCTCAGGCGCCTTTTATACCATCCCTGGATAAACTGGATAAAACTAGTGTTCTTCAAGAGGGGTGTTTAAAAATAACATTAGCTCTTTAAAACTCTTAAACCTCCATAAAACCAAATAAACCAAATTAACTCGTTTCACCGGGGACCCCTTTGACACCTGGACGCAAGGACACAGGAGGTAAGTTAAACATTCTTAAAACACCATTCACTAAAAACACTACAAATTACACAACAACAAACAAACAAACACTTAAAAACATTCTTAAACAAGTATTGCACTATAATATTGCACATATCCAATTTAATTATTAGCTGTTAACTTTTAATTTGTTTTCTTTTCCCTCCAGGACACGCAGCTTCAATTAAAGTACCACTGTGCCTCCGGATCTAAAGTTGGGTAAAAGAACAGACAAGTTAAATAAACATTTTAAAATCCTTTGTGTGCAATTGTCTCATTTGTTAAAGTGCAAATAATGTTCAAAGTGCCGTGTGCCGTTAAAGTGTAAGTGCAAATAGTGAAAGGTGTAACGTGCTGTTACTTTACTTTACTTTTACTTTACTTTTGTTACAAATGGGCTGTTTGTTACAGTAAGAATCAGATGAAAGTGAACTTAAAGTCTATATATTCTGGGAGTGTAGCTTTTTCAGACATTTAGTTAAGTCTTTTTTTTGACACGCTGCTTGTTCAGGTGTTGTCAGGCGATGTCATAACATTTTCAGCTCTTGCCAACTGTTAATTTATACATTGTAGTCTCACTTTGTACCTATAGCAGCGGTGTACAATTAATTCCCTTTGTACTCCCCGATAGCAACACCCAGGAAATCTGTTCTTTCCAATCTTCTTTCCAATTGTCACATTGTTCTAACGTCTTTCTAAGCCTTTCTCTAAATTAATTCCTGGGCCTACGTATATCAAACCCAATTTTCTTGTGTGCAAATTCGTTCAAAATGTCCAATCTTCCGGCAAATACGATGTCTAATCTTTTATTCTGAATGTGTAAGTCTAATAGAAAATGCATTTGTCTGGCCATTGGTTTCAGGTGATGAGTGATGAAGAGGTGCATTGTGGTACAGCTCTGTGTGTAAATGGAGTTTATGACAAGTTGTATTGTGTCGCTGTTCTGCACTTAAGATATTCTTGTTTCAATTACTTCACCTTAACATAGGAATACAAGTGCTGGGTGGTAGTGGCGGTAGTGCTTTTTTGCTTTGTTACATAATTGTGTATTTCTTACTTCATATATTTGATGTCTTCTGTCTGTATGTAGAAAGTAGTAAAAAAAAACAAAAAAAAAAACACTGAATGAATGAGTGGGTCCAAACTTTTGACTGGTAATGTATGTGGACATTTGACATCTGTTTTTTCTTCCTCCTGTCCTTTTTGTACTCCGCTTCTTTTACACCTGATGCCCTGCCTTACTCAATCTGAAAATGTTATATTTGAGTTCGTGCAATAGTCAATTTATTTAAGGCAGTTATGTAATTAAAGGCCCCATATTACGCTATGTTCTGATCTTGTTCTAATGTTGTTTCCTCATCACAAACAAACCTGGAGTTGTATTTTGTTTCATTCACACGTTTAACACACAAACCCTGCATATTTACGCTGTGTTCTTCTCTCAAACGGAAAACACCCCGTTCCACCTTGTGATGTCATGCGGTAATACAGGAAGTGCTCTGCTGTGTTTTGAAACTCCACACACCTTCACTAGAATCATTTGGTTGATTACAGCGCCGGAATTGCCAATTTCTACTGAATTAAAGGTCAAATGTAGCTGTTAACTTGAAAACTACCGCTTCATGACATCACAAGGTGGAACAGAGCATTTTGAGCTTTGGAGATGTAGACGGACTAATAATAAAGTGTTACTCAAACATGTTTGAATGAAACAAAACACAACTCCAGGTGTGCTCACAAGGGTCCAGTCAAATCAAACTCGCCTCTAATCGCGTTTACAGTTTACATCTCCCCATGATAACGCTACATTTTTGGCCCTATATAGTTACATAATGTCCATATATATGAACCCGCAGTCAGCACATGGAACACAATGACAAATGGAGATGGGTGAAAGCAATATCTGCAGATGTCTTTACGCCTGCTCCCCTGTCGTGTCAGCCCTCCATCGGAGAGAAGACCACCGCTACACACACACACACACATTTGATCCAACGCTTTGGTTTTACATTTGAAAGCCTTGGACCGTCTCTGCAACACTAAAAAAAAACACAAAAAACCAAAAAAACAAGTCCATTACCATCGTTTTAACCTCTGAATTTTTAAAAGGTTTATTAAAAAGACAAAAATATGGGCTGAGCGGTTGGCATTCATGTGAGGATAAATGGATTGGCAAATGGTAACTGGAACTAAAAGAGCTTTCTGAAGTATTCAGTAAACGTTTGTAAATCAGTGCACTGAGTAAAAATGGTGCAAAACGTATCTGCTCTGAAATGTGTAACTGGGTTGATCTAAAGTAGAATGGATTTATAAAAATACATACCATATACATACCATATACACTACCAGTCTAAAGTTTATAGGTTAGCTATGTCCATTTATATATATAAATAAATGGACATAACTAACCTGTGAGCCACCACGTTCCAAATGGGAAGTGAGCACGGGCTGCGCTTCCGACTCCATCAACTCTGGCTCCATTTCACTTCATATTGAAAAAAACGTTGCCACTCTCTCTGTAACTGCTGCTGTCAGCCTCGTCATTTTGGTCTGAAAATGTTCATATTAACCCGCTCTACATGATCCTGGTGTTTTTATTTCAGTATTGTGTCCGTAAATCAAGATACGAACATTAACAAATCAGGTACTTTCTTTCCTCAAGGTCACTCC
>KN475365.1:0-13476 GCA_000787095.1 Periophthalmodon schlosseri | reverse complement strand
GCCGCCGTTGTGCTCCTCGCCCTGGACCCCGGCCCGGAACATGAATAAGGTGGGGTATCCTCTTATCTACACCAAAAGAAGAACAAGAATCGGTTTATAGTCAAGAATTACATGGCCTCGTTTCAACCGTAGACTGTATAAAGAAGTGGACTAAGTGAGCCGAGTTATACTTGGAATTCCAACCGCGAGTATCATAGCAACCAAAGAGCCAATCCGGAGCGAGGCTGTTGAAAGGTAACGCCCCTTCCCGCCCGCTTAGCAACGCTGTCAATCAAACTTGTTGTCAAAGCTAGCGGGAGCGACCTCGCGGAAAGAAGGCGCCCGATTTGTCTTTTATTAATGTTCATATCTTGATTTACAGACACAATAGCGAAAAAAAAAAACCACCCGGATCATGTAGAGCAGGTTAATACGAACATTTTAAGACCAAAATAACGAGTCTGACAGCAGCTTTTTCTAATCAAAGTGAATTGGAGCTGGCCAAGTACAGTTACCAACTCTAACTCCTAAGCCTAAGTTAATAAATACTCAGCCTCTCCCTTAATAAACTATTTGTCACTACTTCCTGTCCAATTTTATCTCTGAGTCACTTTAAAATGAATAAACACTTGATGAAGATGAGGCAGTGGACAGGGAGCTGCGGGTGGACGTCACTGACAACATGTTAAACGCTACACAAATAAAATGAATTCTTCACCAGAGACACACGAGACATGTTTGTGTCTCAGTGCTAACGCTAATGCTAATTGTGAGGCAAAATATAACATTAAAACACCCCCACAAACTGAAGTATTCTACATATAAAACAATTGAGTAGTCTTTATTTTAATTAATTTGAATTTTAATAGGTTGTTTTATTTTATGTTTTCCAATTTTAATAAAAGTGACTTAGCTTTGAGACACAGTGAGCTAGCTAGCGTGCTACTGTGCACAGAGCCTATTAAGTCTTTGTTTAGTGCTTTTCTCAGGCTAATTAAAGTGTAGTTATAAAGTGTTACTCAAATGACTGATTTTTTAAAATAATTTTAAAATAATTTTAAAATTGTCAGTGTTTATTCTATTACGAAGTGGACTTTTTTCTTTTTTTTAAGCAAGAAGTCGTTATGAGTTTGTTTCATCTCAATATCCTACCCACAAACGTTCATGCTAACACATGACTGGTGCTAGCGCGTGATACGCTTTTTAATCTAGAAAATGAAGATGAAGGAAATTTGTTTAAAGTTTCAGTTTGAATTTTGCGATCAAGGCCGTATTAAAAACTAAAAGGGCATTTTTGGGAACTGTACAATGTGGAAGTGAAAAACACCTGCAGCTTTCTGTATTAAAAACATGGCATTTTGGGTGGAAACAGCAGTTAGACTCGTTGACAATGACGGCGAACTTGTTAAACTGTGACTAAGGCCAGAGGATGAACTTTGGCAAATGTCAATATATGTTTTAACTACCACTTAATGGGATTAATGATTCACCTCGTGCAATAAAACACACTAATACTAAACTACTTAAGTCCGTTTGTTTTGGGACACTCCTAAAAAAAGATAAAAGTTTGCTTTAGGTAACACTGAAGTTGAATCCAAAACAGAGATTAAAACCAAATCGGTCATTGTAAGCAAGTTTTAAATTAAAATTTGGGAGATTTTTAACAACAAATAAACCACACGAATGCATTAGATTATGTTTTATTTATAACTGTTTCTATGGCAGTGCGATGACTCAAACTTTTAGCATTTCTTGTGATACAGTTTTAAAGACAAAGGGAGGTACGCAACCTGCTACCTACCCTGCTTAGCCCCTTCGCAATGTTTTTATTTCTAAATCGTGTGGGACAATTTTATAAATTAATAATCACAAAGGCAAGTGATAAGATATATTAATCAGATTTGTTCTATTGTTCTCAGTGGTTATAAAAGTTTTTAATCACATTACATTTTTGTATTTCTGGCGTCCTGTTGATTAAAGACGCATCGTTTTGAATGAACCCGTAAGAAATGGCTCCTCCTCAAGAGAAGGAACAATGTGTTTCATGGGTTTTATGGGGCTGTGTTAAATATATCGTGTATCGAACAAACATACGGGGACGGTACTAAACTAAAGCAAAAGATAAAGATGAGACTGAACCATAGATAAGGCTCCGCTACAGCGAAAACATGGTGAGAAATCCAGTCCCGTCCTGATGAACTTCGTGAACTAACGGAGCCCGTATAGACTATAAACTTTGGAAACCACTGAGTACAACAGAACAAGTCTGACACCTGTACTTACATTTTTATATTAAATCGCGAGACATAAACATACTTCTTACATTTTTATTTCTAAATCGTATGGAACACAAACGTATACTTACAGCGTACTTGTTGCAGACTGTGCGTTCCACCGTGCAGTCCACTTTGGCGATTTTGACGTCAGTGAGTCCCGGAAAGTCCTTCTTGGAGAGGTCCTCCCAAGTCGGAGCCAGGTTCTTACAGTGGCCACACCTACACAACACAATTACATCATATTATCCCACTCAGAGCCTGGGTAAATACATGTCAAACTATGTAAATATCTTTCTCGCATGCAACAAGTTCCTAAGATCTGGGTTGTGTGTTTTTCTACCAGTTGAGCAAAGAGCTGCACTGTGACTTATTTATGCGATTAAACGTATTATAACTTACCATGGAGCGTAGAATTTGACGAAGGTGAGGCCTTTCGCTACGGTCTCGTCAAAGTTGCCCTCTGTTAGGACCAGTACTCTGGACTGTAGGAAAATAAATATGAATTATAAAAAACGTATATGGAACATTATATGAAGATTGATCAAAATTCACTAAAATAATATAAACGGTGTTGGGAAGTAAGTAAAAGTACCCAAAATACGCAGTCGGAGTACACATTTCCAGTAGCTGTATTCTGGTAGTTACTCATGCATTTGGTGGTTTTCAGAATCAGTGGTGGAACGTAACGAAGTAGTAAAGTGCTGTACAGTAAAATTTACAGCGGGTACTTTTTACTTTTACTTCACTACATTTGAGAGCAGTATCTGTACTTTCTACTCCACTACATTTTTGAACTGGTAAACAAAGTAAAAGTATTTTTATTACAGTTTGAGACCTGCTGAAGAGACTCAAGGTTTATTTTTAACACATTCATCATGACGATTATCATGGCCAAAATAATTGCGATTAACGGTTAAATCCCGATAATGATTCAAGCTGTTATGGATATGAATAAATTAATTTAATAATTTGTTAATAACTTTAACAGAATATTATGGATAAGCAGGGCCGTCGACTGAAATTTGGGGGCCCGGGGCGAAAGCCTCACAATATTATGGATAAGCAGGGCCGTCGACTGAAATTTGGGGGCCCGGGGCGATAAGCCTCACACGGCCCCCCTGTAATACAAATTAACGGGAAGAGGGTCCAATTCTGGGCCCTTAAGACCCTGGGGCCCCGGACAACAGACCTCTTTGTCCCCCCCGTTGACTCCCCTGTGGACAAGTCATTTTTTTCTGCACATTCAGGTGATATAACGGCGATTATCTTTGTTGCAGATTATCACGATTACATAAAATGTCCCACGAACAGTTATTGTCGACCCTTTAAATCATGATAAACTATATTATTGTCCCATCCCTAAATTTGAGTAAACAAAAATGTACAAATAAAAACAGCTAGAAAAAAATATTGATTCAGTTGTTTCTGTTAAACAAAATCCAGCTCAAATCTGTATCAAAATCACCCATTTGAAGCATCTGTATCAAAATCACTACATTTGAAGCTTTATAAGACTCAAAATTTGCGCGAAATACTTTTACTTTTTACTCTTTAAGTACATTTTTTAAACAGGTACTTTTACTTAAGTAAGAAAACTATTCAGAATAGTTACTTTCCTAAATCTAAGGAACACACTGCAGTACTTCACACAATTTTGGGTTCAAACTGCACCGTTTTAACGAGAAAAATGCAAAACTCTGAGGCATGTGTGATATTTGCCTCTCTAAGGGCACAGGTGACAGGAAGTTCTAAACAAAAGGTGAAACTAAAGCCGTTTTTAATCCTTTGTTGCGTTTTTACACTATAATTCAAATGCGACTCAATATAAAAGTATTCAAAATATTCAGAACGCAGTACTCTGACTGACCCATGTATCTGAAAACACTACAAAATATTCAAAATATTCAGAACGCAGTACTCTGTATTTTGTAGCGTTTTCAGATGCATGGGTCAGTCATTTTAAAGCAGGTACTCGATATTCTGTAACTAAATACATTTTCAAAGTCCCATCACTGAACATAAACTGTGTGTCCACTTACCTCTTCCTCTTTGGGCGTCTCTTCGGTGGGGATCTCGTCGGCGTTGGGCTCCTCTGGCTCCGGTTCATCTTTGGCGAGGACGGTCTTCAGCTGGTTGTCCACGAAGTCTTTAAAAGAGTCCAGGTCCCTCTTCCCCCTGTACTGCTCCGTCTAAACGAGCACATATATTATTATTACACCAATACTGAACAGATGAACACTTTTTAAGTCGAGATCTTTCACACCTTCTCTCCGTTGTAGAAGAACAGTAACGTGGGATATCCTCGAACTCCATTTTCAGAGCACACTTCGTAATGCTGTGTACAGTCCACCTGCAGACGGGAAATGGCAACGGACACGTTTTTGTTATGACAGTTTGACTAGGAAATGAAGTAATGAATTTGAATATTAAAAACAGTTATTGAGTCACTGCAGATCTTCCCCTTCCCTCACATATTCCCATGACCCCATGACCCCATGACCCCATGGGAAAGGGTCACCACGAGCCTTTACCCCTGACGAGCCCCCCTCTGTCCCTTAGTCTCGAGTGGGATCTGGGCCAACAGATTTTAACTTTATCTGCGCAAGTCTCCGGTTCAAGTCTCCGGTTCAAGTCTCCGGTTCAAGTCTCCGGTTCAAGTCTCCGGTTCAAGTCTCCGGTTCAAGTCTCCGGTTCAAGTCTCCGGTTCAAGTCTCCGGTTCAAGTCTCCGGTTCAAGTCTCCGGTTCAAGTCTCCGGTTCAGGTCTCCGGTTCAAGTCTCCGGTTCAAGTCTCCGGTTCAAGTCTCCGGTTCAAGTCTCCGGTTCAAGTCTCCCAGTTCACATCCCCGGTTTAAATCCACTGGTTCAAGTCCCCTGGTTCACGGCCCCGGTCCAGGTCCAGGTCCAGGTCCAGCCATGTGCTTGTTTTATGGGAATATTGGTTAATCTGTTATTGACCAATGTCTGTTTCACTGGTGGATTTAACCAACAGGAAGTTAGAACATCCATGATCTTTTTAAACCCAAAGAGGCGACTGCGGTCGTGATTTTGGGGCCTTCAAAAAGAAAAACTGAATCTCTATTGTGCATCTCTGGGGTCTGCTGATTTGAACAAAGTCTCTCAGTTTGAGTGTCTTTCTGTTTCAGTCTATGCAAATAACACAAATATGTAAAAATATGTAAGTGTTTGTGTTTACAGAAACCGACCTTCCCTATTTTGACATCGTCGGAGTGCTCGTAGGTGCCGGCGAGCTGCTCCCACGTTGGAGCCATGGCTTTGCAGTGACCACACCAAGGAGCGAAGAACTTTACAAAATGTGCACCTGCAGAAGGAACCGACGTGTTTAAAAAGGTTCTATATCACACAAAACTGACTCGTTTGAATCATGTTCTAACGCCGTTACCTCCTCAAAAACACACCTGGACTTGTGTTTTGTTTCATTCACACATGTTTGAGTAAATCTTTATTATTTGTCTACATCTCCAAAGCTCAAAATGCTCCGTCCCACCTTGTGATGTCCTTTTGCACATGTGTTTATGATGAGGAAACAACATTAGAACAGATCAGAAAACAGCGTAATATGGGCCCTTTAACAATGCACAATCCATAAGACTCAGTCAAACTTGTATTAAAATCATATTATAATGACTTTTTTTTCCAACATATTTGCAATTTCTTGTGATCCTGTTGGGAGACCTGAAAGAAATACGCCCAAGCCTGGATAAAATAGTAGTTAAAGGGCTCATATTACACTGTTTTTCACCTGTTATAATACCGTTTCCCCATCAAAAACAGACCTGGAGTTGTGTTTTGTTTCATTCACACATGTTTAAGATCAAACAGAAAACACTGTTCCACCTTGTGATGTCATGTGGTGATACAGGAAGTGCTCCACTGTGTTTTTAAACTCCACACACCTTCACTAGAATCATTTGGATGATTTCAGCCCTGGAATTGCCGATCTCTACTGAACTAAAGGTAAAAGGAGCTGTTAACTTGAAAACTACCGCTTCATGACATCACAAGGTGGAACGGAGCATTTGGAGCTTTGGAGATGTAGACAGACTAATAATAAAGTGTTACTCAAACATGTGAATGAAACAAAACACAACTCCAGGTCTGTTTTTGAGGAGGTAGCATCATTATAACATGACTTAAACATCACAAGAGTCACTTTTGTGTAACATAGGACCTTTAAGATCTCATTGGACTTCAAAATCTCTCTTCAATTATTTTGATTATTTCCATTTACAACATTACGGAGTGAAAAAGTAAAATAAAATATACAGCCCTTATGGAGAAGTTACATAAAACAAATGGAGTTGGAGCTCTGTTGCCAAGATGTGAAGGTGGGACTTATAAACACCATTTTAAACATGCGTGTGTCATTTCCTGCCGTCCTTCAGCCCCAAACAAGCCATTTCTTTTTCCATTAAAAAGCAAAACACTTCAGATCGCAGAGTCATACACTTGGGTGGACAATTATCACGACTCCCATTTGTTTTTGGAGTAAAGTTAAAGCGGACCTATTCTGCAAAATGGACTTTTCAGAGCTTTTAACCGTGTTGTAGTCGTTTCCTTCTCGTTTACCCTCTCGAAGTTGTTTTTGGAGTGATTCATGTTTGAGTAATGTTTAAAATCGCTTATTTTCAAGACGCCATTTTGCCGATCGACCCCCGTTTTCACCTCCGCCGGGACACGCCCACTGTGACGTACACGCTTCGTTCTCCAGTTTTATTTTCTTAATCGTTGATACTCGTAGGATTCGGCAGCGTCGCGTCGTCATTTTGGTTCCTTTTTTTAAAATCCGCTGTTCGCTAGAGTGATGCGCAGCTGTCCACAGGGGGCGCCGACAGCTACACTTCTCTTCGTTGTAATGACGTTTACGGCGACGTCAGCTCCCATTGGGCACCGCAGTTTTCTAACGCGGACGTCAGCGGATTTGCTTCTTTTATTAAGTCGTTTTAGATGAATATTGTGATTTAAAATGTGCAAATTATAACATAACGATCCACGAGCGTCAGAGATTAGAACTAAAGAGCGACACAAGCACAATAGGACTTCGTTTAACCTGTTTTTTTCTGGATTTTAAAGGAGACAAGACTGAGGTAGATCTGTTTGCAAGTTTAGACTGACCCGACGTGGCAGATTGTTCACGGGTTTGGGGCAGGTCGGGTTTACAGAGGTGCAAAACGGTTCATTACACCCTCATTTTATGCAGATTAAATAATGACATTTGAAACTTGGATGCTCCCTCAGCCGGTTTGGTCTCCACGTAGGCCTGGTCTGTGGCGTTTCAGTTATGTAAATCGGAGTAGAGGTGTTTCCACTCGTCAAACCAGTACCAGTTTATGTGGTTTTAAAATTCGTTTCAATTTCAGCTGTAATATTAATATTATTATTTCTCATATTTGCACGTCCATAATGACATGACGATGACGTGAAATACTAAAGATCTTGTTTACTTTTTTGTTTATCTGGCATCAAATTTAAGTTCATACTTTACATACATTTGGTTATCAAACAGAAAACGGTTTATTGCGTTTGCCTTTTGTTGTAAAATGAGCTTATTCATGGGTTTTCGACGCCCGTTTAAAAGCCGCCATTTTGAGAACTTTTCACCGTTTAAATGTATTTTGTTCTGATTTAAAAAAAAAAAAAATCACCCTTGATTTACTCAAACATTCTATTTTAGTGACTGAAATCCAGAGGTGGATGACGTACTCAATTTTGTTACTTAAGTTAAAGTAACAAGTTTCAAAATGTACTTAAAGCGTAAAAAGTAAAAGTATTTTGCGTAGATTTGGAGCTGTTACAAAGCTTCAAATGCAGTGATTTTCATAAAGATTTTAGCTGAATTTTGTTCAGCAGAAACAATAGAATTATTATTTTTTTCTATCTGTTTTTATTCGTATATTTTTGTTTATTTAAGTTGATCAAAATAAACCCTCAGCCTTTTCAGCAGGTCTCAGACAATAATAATAAATACTTTTACTTTTCAGTCCTGTTCAAAACTGTAGTGGAGCAGAAAGTACAGATACTGCTCTCAAATGTAGTGAAGTAAAAGTAAAAAGTACTCACTTAAATACTGTACTTCAGAATCTACTTAAAATGTTTACTTAAGTATGTGTACTTTACTGCTTTTACTCCGTTACGCTCCACCACGGCTGAAATCAGGTTTTTCATGTTTTTTTGCGTGTGAACAGTGACAAACACAATTACCTTTGGAGATGTGCGTTTTGAAGTTGTGAGCGCTGAGTTCGTACATGCCCTGTTTGGGCTCTGGGGCTTTGGGAGGCTCTTGTTCGCTCTCGGGCTCCTAAACACGACACGGCGCAGTGAGGTCACACCACAGGGACACGCAGGTCACACCAGGAGAACATTTACAAACCGCGAGACTCACCGAAGGCTCGTCCTGCAGCGTTTTGAGCATCCACGTCTCCAGGGACTGTAGGTCTCTGGGGCCTTGGTACTTCACAGCCTCCTGCTCTGGTTTGAACAGCTTTAGTCTAATCGAACGACAGGAAAAATACAGTTTAGGGGCTTAATATTTATCATGAGGACTTTTTCTTTGCAAAAGTGGGAGATTTTGGGTATTTTTGTTGTGATGTGATAAGATTTGAGCTGTGGAGGGGTGAATAAGTCACTTTTATGGATAATTATCGATTATTCTGCTGTGTATTTGTCGCAGCTCATGTCTTTTAATGAATTTTAATTTTTTTTAAATGGTTCACTGGGATTATTTTGCATTATTTGAATCTTAATCAGTGGCGTAAAGTCGTTCCAATATTATGGTTCATCGCGGTATTTCTCTGTAGCGATACATCGAGCTTAAAAATGTGTATTCGTGACCGGTCTCGGGGAATTCGCAATTTTTTTTATAATTTATGATCACATATCCTTAAAAAGGAAGATGTACAGTTATCCAATCAGCATCAAGTTACGGCAAGTGGCATAGGACAGTTTTTGCACGTGGTTTTTGACACGTTTGTCAGTCGACAGCTTCAACTTTGTCAATTTCAGCGTTTGAGCTTTGGCAGCAAACACTCACCCTCCAGTTTATCAAAATGTGGCAATTTTAAAATGTGAGGACAAGACGTACTTTTTCCCACTGAACAGAAAAAAAAAAACTGGTTGCACTGGTTTTGTCCTAAGTTAATATTAAAGCCACTCTGCCACATGTTTTGTCTCCATGGAGATGTCATTGCGTCGCTTGGAATGTTCCACAGTGTGGCGTTAAACTTCTTTAGCTCCACAGAGACCCACACCTAGGCCTGTCGCGAGAACACGTTTTGAAGTAATTATAGGCGATAAACAATAATATCGAAACTAATTTACGCCACTGACACAATAACCCCAGGGGCAGATTTAAACCACAAAAACTATTCTAAATCTACAATATTGTTAAAAATCATGAGCTGCAGTAAATAAACAGCAGAACAAAACACTTTAGTCGTTAGTTTGAGTCTGTAATGAGTCTTCGAAATTATTCATTCAAACTTTTATGGCTTAAATCTGATCATACAGACAAAAAAATAACCAAAATTTCACACAAAAAAATGTACACATGATAAATATTGACCCCAAAAATATATAGTTCCAGCTTTGATATTGAGATTATCATGACACAGCAAGTTACAGGTCTGTGGAGAGGCAAGCCCCACTTTCACAATTTATTTTATTTTTTGCAATAAAAAAAAAAAAAAAAAGCATCATAACTGAATAAACGCAAATTAGTTTAACACCATCCTCCAACGGCAACAAACTACTGTCACATGAGAAGTACAGGATTTCTGTCAATCATTATCGTCGTCTTGCGTTGACAAAGCAGAAATCGCTTTTTACTTCTGCTATGAATCAGCAAAAAAAGGTCAGATTACACACAGTGACGCACTAAACGTGTAGATTAAACCGTGCGACGTGGACTTACGTTGGGTAGCCCCTGACGCCGTGTTCGTTGGAGCAGAACTTCGTGTTCTGGACGCAGTCGACCTTCACCACGTAGGCCGGCGGCTCGTCCATGCCGTTGTACTTCTCCGCCAGCTCGTTCCAGGCGGGCTGGAGCCGTTTGCAGTGTCCGCACCTGGAGGGAACAGGAAATACGATCGAACCCGTCACGATGAGCATTATATCGATTTATGGGAAAAGTTTGGGTAGTTACTAGAAGATCTGAGGTGTAGAGAGTTGATTATGAACCACTCTGACTCATTATAGATGCAAACTAACTACTGTTTGTTTATTCTGTTATACTGCACGTTTAGAATACTTTTTGAGATAAATCTGCGTCACGGTTTGGTTTCAATATTATCGTTTATCGTCTATATTTACTTCCACAATATATCGCGTTCTGTAGGATACAAAACAGGACGCGTTTATTTCATTAATTCGCTACCGTCACTTTATCACATCTTTAATGTTTATGTCATGAGGAACAGTGTTGGTGAAGTGAAGTACTAAATGTTGTTATTTAAGTAAAAGTACAGATACAGAGGTAAAAAGTAAGTAAAAGTAATGTGTACAGAAAAAGTATTTATGTGCATGTTTAAAATGTACTTTAAGTGTAAAAAATAAAATTATTTCACACAAGTGTTGTCAATTTATTAAACTGTAAATGTAGTGAAAGAGATTTAAAAAAAACATTAATATTTTGGAATCAGTGTCTTAATTTTTATTTTTTTTTTTATAAGAATTTTGTGTATTTATTAAACTTAAGTCAGGATATTACAACGAACATGGTAAAAATAACCCCTCAAATCATATGAAAAGTACTTTACTTTTCAGTCCTGTTCAAAAACGTAGTGGAGTAGAAAGTACAGATACTGCTCTCAAATGTACTGAAGTAAAAGTAAAAATAGCCACTGTAAAATGGACTTAAGTAGAATTTTTGGGTATCAGTACTTTACTTAAATACTTTTACTTCGTTACATTCTACCACTGATTAAAGAAAGGTGCCCGGGGTTTAGGTGTGACACTAATCGGTTTGTTAATATCATCTTGGCAAAACTTGCTCATACGTGTCATTAAAAAGTGAAAGAACCTGATTGTAAAAAGTACATGTGAAGTAAGGACAGGTCCGGCTCAGAGTGCGCCACAAAAACAATTAAGGAATTATTTGGAGGATTAGAACCACGTTTTCTTGGCATAAATCCAACCTCTCCTCCCTGCAATCTATCCGAACGCATCCTACCCCGTTTGAAACGCGCACAAAGTAAGTTTTCATTGTAAGGTTTGTGTAATATTGTCACAGACCCCTGAAGGGCACGGCCAAGTCTCAGTCTCGCGTTTGCCACGTATGCGCACCGCTCCATAAACTTTATTTTTTTTCCAAGGAATCCGCGCGTTTGTCTGAACATCTCTGCTGCTAAATGCGTCAACAACTTCATATAATTCCTTAAGTAGTCAGCTCGTGGATTAGATTACATTACTTCAGACACGTTCTTGCATGTTTTAGCCTGCTAGCAGATAAGCTAAGCACCAGAGTTCATTGGATTGGATGGAGCAGTGTAGCATGTTGGCTAAAAAGCCGGTTAGCTTCCAACTCATGACGCGCAGGAAAACGCTCAAAAAGCCAACGCAATGCAACGTAAAATTAACACTACACACACAGTTCGACCCGCTTTTTACCTCTGACTTTGCAGATGTGGTCATTATTAAGGGATTTGGACTCACCACGGTGCGTAAAACATGACAAAATGCGGCGCGGTTGGCACAGCCTCGTTAAACATGTCCACGGTGTACGTGTGCTTGGCGTGCTCGTCCTCCTCCGCGTCCCCGTCACAGAACACGGCAGAAAACACTAATGTGCAGTAAATGAAACAGAACCGGAGAGGTATGGAAGCCAGCGCCGAGGCCATGGTGAGCTCCGTGTGGGATGACGAGCTTCCTGCCGGTGGGAAAAAGCGGAGGACGGGAGGGCGCACGCCTCTTTTCAGGACGCGCGTAAACCGATAGAAGCGCTGGATGAGGCACGCAAATCCAGCTACCTGCGGATTTGCATAGAGACGCGGGGAAAGCGTTGTACAGATCTGCGTTAAAAAAGACTTCCTCGTGCGCTCTGACAGGTCCAGGGACGTGCCACTCTTTGGAGACGTACGGAAGCCCGGTTGGTGGAAGCTTTTCAACGATTGAGAAATAGTTCGGGGTCATTATGCGCCAGCAGGTGATTTTACTGGTATAATGTGGGAATATAGACTCACTAGAACCACTGAATAAATCCAATATTTACAATCATTTTACATTTTGGATACTAACTTCATTAATAGCCTAATCCGCAGTGGTGGAATGTAACGAAGTAAAAGTAGTAAAGTGCTGTACTTAAGTAGAATTTTCAGGTATCTGTACTTTACTTAAGTACATTTTACAGTGGATACTTTTTACTTTTACTTCACTACATTTGAGAGCAGTATCTGTACTTTCTTTGAACTGGACTGAAAAGTAAAAAGTACTTTTCATATGATTTGAGGGGTTATTTTTACCATGTTCGTGGTAAAATCCTGACTAAAGTTTTCGAGTTCAAGCTTCGGCTTTGAGCAAAACAAAAATAAACACACAAAATTCATGAGAAAAATTAAAACATTGATTCATATTGTTTCTGTTGAACAAAAAATGTATAATTTTGAATCAGTATCACTACATTAACACTTTAACAAATGAACAACACTTGTGTGAAATACTTTTACTTTTAACTCTTAAAGTACATTTTTAAACGGGTACCTAAATACTTTTACTTAAGTAGATTTTTTCATGTGATACTTTTACTTGGTGGGTAGGGTGGGTGAAGTGTCTTGCCTAAGGACACAACCACAGTATGCACAGTGTTGGGAAGTAATTTTGAGTAACTGTATTTGGTGATATTCAGATTACAGTTACTTCATCATGTAATTTTAGCTTTAAACTGCACAGTATTAGTGACAAACACATAAACACAGCTCTTACAGTTTGTGTGTGTGGTTTTTGGACATGTGCCTGTTATAGAGGCCCACAAATATGGAACGACTTAGATAATGACATTAAACATCTGCCTCATGACTCATATTTAAAAGAAATTTAAAATGTAAACTACTGGACAATGATAGTGTCTGACGGACTTAGCGCGGCTCAGGGTCGACTACTTATATAAAAAAGTCTGCAGTGCTGTGTCTTGATTCTTAGTCGTCATAAACATTTAATTTTTTCTTTATTTTATTTACTTTATTTTTTATTTTATTTCATCAAATTATTATT
>KN475362.1:49197-68386 GCA_000787095.1 Periophthalmodon schlosseri | reverse complement strand
GAGAAAGAAAGAGAAAGAGAGAGAGAGGATAGACAGATAATAAATAGAAGATAGACAGATAGAAGATAAATAGATAGATGATATATATATAAAGAGAAGATAGATAGATGGAAGACAGACAGATACAACATTGCATTTTAAGTTTGCATTGGCTTTTTCTGTGGTCAGTAGACGTGCAGGTGCACAGTGACACAACACTATTGCTTATTTTCTTGGAGTCTGTTTTTAATGCCTCTTAAATAGTTCAGGGAGGTTTGTCTTTGCCATTTAAGCTTTACTTTCTCTAGTGGAAGCTTGCCAAATTTGTATCTGATGCAGATAAGGTTTCTTGTTACCTAACCCAAATCCAAATCGAATTCTAGCTTTGAAAAACAACTTCACTACTTGCCTCTGCAACAGCGAGGCTTTCTCATGATGGCTTATGAGAAGTGCTTTCAAATCGCTCCATCGTGCACATGTTATAAAGAGCTGTGTGTATATGGTTGTATAGGAGCTAAGTGTGAATTCCCACTAGAGGCGCCGTGAATGACTGGTGAAAATGATGGGGTTGCAGGATATAAAGGACTCTGGGAGGTCAGTGTATCCATATGGTACTGTTGGCAAAAAAATCTATATTCAAGAAGCTCCGTGCTGCTATTTATGGTACTGCACCTGTATAAGAAAATACTCCCTCTTGCTGGGCACACTATTGGTCTCCCATTTCACACATTACAAGCAATCTATTCGTTACACAGCATAATTGGGCTGAAACACACTGCAAATAATACCCAATATTGTTTTTCATACCTACAGTTTAGAAATCAATATTCAGGAACAGCGCCTCCTACTTCTTAACGCAGCGGCAAATGAGCACAACTTGGCTAAACTCCAGTCCCTCTAAGTTTTCTGCTTGTCTTCTGTGCTCTGACCTTTCACTTCTTACAAAATACTTACCAAACTTTTCAGATACCCCCCTCCGCTCCCCGCCTCGTAACTCCTGCATACCGAATAAGAGGTACACAGCAAACATTTCTATCTAAAAAGCATATAGTTACCTGAGTCACAAGCGAAAGTCTTGGAGGTGTCGTCACAGAATATAATGGCGACAGCGTGCTTCTTTGTCTCTCGGGGCATGCGGGTGATGTTTTTGATGTTGTGGAGCTCGGTGATCTGTGAAGGCAGAGACAGCAGCATTAGAGTCAGAGAGCAGAGATCAGCGCTGGGTGAACTGCACTGGGTATACAAGTGTAAGCAAAGACAGGATGAATTTAAATATGATTTGTGTAGGAGAATGTAGGCAGTATCTGTGGAAACTGTGTGCTATCTAGGTACAAAAGCAGACTCTTCTTATGTGTAATATCTGTTGTCATTGCAGTTTATATCACTACACTACTTATATTACACTTTATATATCATTAGGAATTAGGGTTGGGGTGTAAATTGAGCATAAAAAAGTATCAAGTATAAATGGCTCCAACAAGCGGATTGAAATTTAAAAATGGTAATGTAAAATCACAGAATTATGGTAAATGTCACATTTTTATATAGCGCTTTTCCACCGTCATGGTACTCAACGCGCTTTACATCAAGGAACCACTCACCCATTCACACACACTTACGTCAGTATACACAGACATGAGGTAGGTCAAGTGTTTTGCCCAAGAACACAACAACAGCATTCATCTGTGGGAGCTGGAATCGCACCGCCAACCTGTGAGTCGGTGGATCTGACCTCACTACTAATAATGTTTATGTGGAGAGCGGGATTCGAACCACCAACCTTTGGATCAGTGGATCTGACACTCAACTACCGTATTTTCCGGAGTATAAATCGCACCAGCCAAAAAATGCATAATAATGAAGAAAAAAACATATTTCACATATGAATTGCATCTGAGTCGCACCCCCGGCCAAACTATGAAAAAAGTGCGACTTATAGTCCGGAAAATACGGTAAGCTACTGTTGCCTACGCACCTATGTTTACGGTCCATTAATGTTTAACCACAACATTTATTTATTCCTTTTAATGCATTTACTTGAATTAGGAGAGTGCAAATTAATCAGTCAGCAAGCAGCTTTTTTGTCAATGACGCCCACCCCTATTACGACTTGTTGAAAATAATTAAAATTCATTACTTCCTTTATGTCATAGTTTTTACTGGAAACCTTTTACTTGAAATCTCTATTAACATCCCCCTACATTATCTGCACTCTACATCACAGTCACACTCAATCTGACAGATAATGTTTGAACACAGTCACTCTATGCGCAGATGAAGCTGTTTCCTTGTACGAGTCAAATTCAAATCGTCGGGCTTATGCAGATCATCCTCAAACTCAGCATCCTTTTATTACAAATGTTCCTATTACCTGTCATGCATATGGTTGCCTCTACCTATTATTCAGCGGCTGTCACACACCTGGCTGCAGAGTGCGTTAGCGTCAGCCTTATTTAGCCCGTAATGCCTCCGTATTTATTTTAAAAGCATTCTGTGGACAATGGGGGCTGATGATTATACGCTGTGCGCTGAACAAGTGGCTCTCCTTGAGACGGCTCCTTTAGTCGATCAGGAGCAGAGCAATCAAAACCATCTCAATCACTTATGCAGCAGATTGATCGGCAAAGAAAAAAGAAAAGATTACATTTAATTGAATATAACCCAGATTTACAGGCCATTTTGTTCAACAGTCTTCTGTGTGTTCACTCCACCCGGGAGATAAGGCCCATTACATTATTGTAGTCTATTGTGTGCTAACCGCGGGACCACTGCCAGACTGTTGGAAATGAATTAACCGGGCACGCTGCCTGCACAGTACAGCTCCAGTGTGAGAGGTTAAAGGAGCAGACCTCATAAACATATACAACATGTGGGGCAGCCATTCCTCTCTCCGATAGCATGACATGTAATCAATTATACTTATACTTGCAGATCACTCCACTCCAGCCAGTGTTTAGAGCTGGAATTTAAAAAATACATAAATAAAGTATACATATACAAAAATATTGATTTTAAGAGCTTCATACCAAGTCCAACATTGAGACCATGTGGGAGAAGTGGTGCAGTGCAGTATGGTTAAATTAAGTTAAATAAAATGTCTACAGTACAGCATACAGTACATTTGCATAACATTTTGTCTACTAGAACTAAAAACATCTAACTGGCTGATAGAGAAATTGCATTTCTGTTCTGTGCCAGCACCACACTGCCAGCTCAGTCCTTGTCATCTTGGCCTACGCCATCAGACATCGAAAGCATAGCCTGGCTAGTCTGGACTAGAATGGCATGGACAACATTATCATAATGTCTTGAGGGTTCATGTCTCTGGGTCTCGTGCCCTGTAAATAAACTTCTTAGAACTCCATGTCTCTACTTCAATTTACTCTACAACACTGACTAATCTTGACAACAACTAAAATGCAGACAAAGACAAAAATTAAATTAAAAAATCATTAAAAAAGTGTTTAAATGAACATTGCTCCGTTTGGTAAAGTGCAATCACAAAAACTTAACAGAAGGAGGAGACAAGTTACATTTTCAAAGAGGGACTGATTTAAGTTTACATTTGTCCTTGGGCCAAAACATCACACATTTAACCGACATGAGGCTTTGTAGCGTCTAGTTTAGTTCTTCCTTTTAGCGCTGCATGTGTGGCTCAACCTTCCTCTGGCGCCTGAGGCTAAAGCCCATGCAAAGTGAGTCATTTATAACGAGCCAGATTCCTCATCGCGTTCTCTTTAATCTGTTTTCTGCGTCAGATAATCTCATATAAAAGGGTTACTTCTCTTTGCTGCGTGGCTTATTTACACCCTCTATATGCACATATATTAGACTATAGCTCCACTCCACTTTAACTGTCAGCAAGAAGGCAATGTAGTGCACAGAAAAACAACTTCTCAGAGGGCTAAAAATATTCAGAGCGTGCGTGGACCAGTGCTTCTCAGACAACGACACCCAAACATAGACAATAACAGAAATGGAAGAAACGTGATGAGCTGAAACTAAAAATAGGAGCCAAATCAGCAACCTGTACAAGCTGAAAAGCAGTGCGGCGTTGAATGTAGCCCTTAGTTGGGACCTTTTCTTGATCTTTGGGGCGATGCATTATCAGGTGCAGTGGTGCATGTGCGCGCTCATCGCTCACTCTCCACAGAACGGGTGTACAAGGTGCCCCCGAGGATCAAGCCACCGCACAGGACGCCCCGTGTGACAGCATGATGTAGTAACCAGGGGGACGCTTCATGGCAAACACGCAGCTGTTACTGTACCAGCTAACCAGCGGACTCAAGATACAGAGACGCTCACTTCTTATGGTGGAACGAGCAGGCAGGGAAATAGGAATGCAGTTCATTGTAAAAGTTATGTTAAAAAATACTGCATGACATCTTAATAACTTGAATATACTTTTAAAGGTCCTATATTATGCAAAATTGACTCCTGTGAGATTTAACCCATGTTATAATGCTGTTGCCTCCCCAAAAACATACTTGGAGTTGTGTTTTGTTTCATTCACACATGACTAGCCTTTCATTATTAGTCTGTCTACATCTCCAAAGCTCAAAATGCTCTGTTCCACCTTGTGATGTCATGAAGCAGTAGTTTTTAAGTTAACAGCTACGTTTTACCTTCTGTTCAGTAGAGATGGGCAATTCCAGGGCTGAAATGATCCAAATTATGCTAGTGAAGGTGTGTGTGAGTGTTGAGCACCTTTCTGTATTACCACATGACATCACAAGGTGGAACAGAGCATTTTCCGTTTAAGTGAAGCGCACAGCCTAAATATGCAGGGTTTGTGTGTTCATGTCTGAATGAAACAAAACACAACTCCAGGTCTGTTTGTGATGAGGAAACAACATTATAACAGATCAGAAAATAGTGTAATATGGTCCCTTTAAATATTGTTGAATATTTCAATAAGAATTTGACATAAATGCAACTAATATACAAAGGACTATACAAACTCCAGTCACAGTTGTGTCTGACAGGGCATCTGGTTTATAAAAAGCATAGTAAATGGTTGACTTGTGGTGCTTACTCTGCAAGAAAGCATAAAAAGTGAATTTGATATTTCACAATTTTGATATTTTGATTTGTGGAATATGTCGGCAAAAATGAAAACCGCAGATGGAGCAGCATAACATGTTTTGCAATAACCTTTGTTTCTTGTGGTATAAATATTGCATTTTCAGGAAATGAGAAAAAGTCAAATTTTCTATATACAGCCTCACAGCCCTACAGTGGAAATGCTGCTTTTGAGAATGGCAGCTTTCATGTGTGTAACTTGTAGACACTTTATTACAGAGCACTAAGTCAGCGCTCAGTGTAAGAAGCCTCCTTGTTATCTGCTGTTAGGTCGCCTCTACTCCTTTAACACCACCTCCTCTCGCTGTAATGAGCCATAATTGGAGAATTTCAAAGCGTTCGGAGGTGGAGAGAGATATCATATGCAGGATTATTGCCTCCTAAAGGAAAGGGAAAAGGGTCTCTGAGGACTAGATAAAGTTACCAAATGTGTCTTAATGGACTTTTAACTCCATCATGGGAGAATAACAGACAGCAGCTCTGATATAAAGACAGAGGAAGCTTTTGTGAGACATGTGTATGGCTTATTGCTGTTATAACTGTAGACTATATTTGAATTCTATTTCCTTGACTTGAGTTGAGTTCTTGAGTAGAGGGTGTATTAGCTCAAATACCATTAGAATTTTAAAAGTTTCATGTATTACACTTTTCAAACTGTTTGCCTTTGGCCCGGACTTGTGCCACTGTGAGCTATTGGCTCATTTTTCGAGTGCTAAACAGACAGTTGTTTGGACATCTGACATCACTTGATCTTTTGAGTGGGTGGTCTGAGTGGGAGTGCTGTTTTGGTGGGCACACAGGAGCACTGTGATACGATCTCATTAGGCTCAAGAATATTCTACTTAAAAGAAAGTTTTTCATTTTCTAATGTCTTTGGATAGCAACCAAATACAGCCCACATACTTGGTTAGCTATAGATTTTTGTCATTTGTAGAAACTTGACAGCATTGTCCAAATGTGCTGGTGAGAAGTGAAAAATGGTCCAATGGTTGTGTTACTAAATTCTAAGTGACAGTGCTGATGTGGATAAAGAAATACTGACTGAATTAAAAAAAAAAAGTTTCAGTGTAGCAAATACCACTTCATGATTTGTACCACACTGGAAAAAATGTTTAAAGGTGCACTTTGTAACTTTTCTGGGGCATGGGGATTGATAGGTTTGCATACATTCTGTAGAATATTCCATTAATTAGCAGGTGGTAGAACCTCTGCCATAAAATGTATTTATTTATTTATTTTCTAGTGAACCGACTTACACTGAATATCTGTCATGGCTGAACGAAACAGCACATCACCAGAATAATCTATAACATTATAAATCCATAAACCTCATTGTTACTATTGCTGTTACCTTATGAAAGCTCCTGAAGTAGGCCGCCTTCTCATCTGGGTACTTCTCTAACCGCCGCGGCCCTTTGCTCGACGCCTTCTTGAACACAAGCCAACACCTCCGGAAGATCTGACAACACAAAACCAACAGGACGAGTTAAACACACAGCTTCCTCCATTCAAAGGAACACATTAGAGCAGAGGTTCCTAAACAGGGGCACTGAGGAATTTATAGTGTGTCAAGATCATTTTGAGTATCTGGAACTTAGGGCACTCCTCGGTCTGGTCAGGTTTAAATCCTGGTGTAGTCCTGGTTTAGACAAACTTTAGTCTTTGCTTTGGCATGGTTCTGCTGTTTCAATCCTACGTTAAACCTGGATTACACCTGGCTATGTTTAGTCCAAGTTTAGTCATGGGAATAATAGATTTCTTTAGTGCTGGTTTAAATCCCGTTTAGTTTCTTTAGTTCGCCTTTATGCTTTTTTATCATCATTTAAACAGCCCAAATAAAAATGCGTTACCATCTTGCTAAATACTTGGTAAGTTTTGAGTAACCTTAAGACAGTAAGTTGAAGAAGTGTCAAATTCGCAAGAGGAAAGTACAGTACCTTGAAGTTTAAATTTGTTTGCTTGGAAACTTTATAAAAACTTCATAAATGACGTTCCAGTGGCACCATGGCGACACTGAGCGATGAGTCAATTTTGTGAAAGATGTTAATAATACTCTCATATCTGATGCTGATTGCAGTAATGATATCCTATGAGTCACATACTGTATATTTATAGTGCTGTGAAGTGGATATATACTGCACAAAAGTGGAAGTGAAAAACATCCCTCTGCAATGCCCCTGTGATGATTTGATCCTCCCTATTGAGCTGTGAGGTCAATAGAAAGGCTAAGGTAACAGGAAAGAGTCTGCGATGGAGTGAGTGAATGGTTTATGAATAGAAAGTACACGCTGTGGTAGTAAGATAGAAAGTTAGCATCGTGGGCATGTATTAAATCAGAAAAACGTCTTCTACATGGAGGAACAAAGGTGGATATTTGGGGTTTTGTTAACACAGAGACAGAGTAAACCCTTCTCAACAGTTATTGGCTCTGTGCACAACGGTACACGGCTAGTTCCAATCAGAGGGACAGTCGGCTCGGCCATTTCCGGCGTAATGTAATGTCTGCGAGGTTTTTGCCAAGTCGAGCTAAAATCAATAAATACAGATCAGGCAGTGGACAGGGAGCTGTGGGTGAATGTCACTGACAACATGTTAAACACTTTACAAATGTGAGGAAAACTTCACTGCAGGACACTTCTGCTTTTACAAAGTTACGTCTTTGTGTGTCGGGGCTAATGCTAATTTCAGAGCCTAATAAATATTAAAAGGGCCAATATTACACTGTTTTCTGATCTATGTTATAATGTGTTTCATCAAAAACATATCTGGAGTTGTGTTTTGTTTCATTCACACATGTTTAACACACAAACCCTGCATATTTTGGCTCAAAGAGACAACACTCTGTTCCACCTTGTGATGTCATGCGGTAATACTCATACTGTACCTATTCACTGGAATCATTCGGATATTTTCAGCTCTGGAATTGCCAATCTCTACTGAACTTAAGGTAAAAGGTAGCTGTTAACTTGAAACCTACCACTTCATGACATCACAAGGTGGAACAGAGCATTTTGAGCTGTGGAGATGTAGACGGACTAATAAAAAAAGTTTACTGAAACATCCGTGAATAAAACAAAACACAACTCCAGGTATGTTTTTGATGAAGTAACTAAGTAAAGTAAATCATAACATGGCTGAAATTTTACAAGAGTCAATTTTGCATAACGGCATGTTTAAATAACGCCACAGACTGAAATAATCTACATCTAAAAATAGTTGGATCATCCTTACAACAAATTTAATTTTGTTATGTTAAAATAACGTTTCAATAGAAGTTAGCATTAGCATTAGCATTAGCATTATCATTGACACAGAGACGGAACTTCTAGAAAACCTCAGGTGAAGTTTTCCTCACATTTATAAAGTGTTTAACACGTTGTCCGTGACATCCGCAGCTCCCTGTCCACTGCCTCATCTGTCAGGATTTATTGATTTTAGCGAGACACGGCAAAAACCTCAGACATTACATTACTCCGGAAATGGTCGGGAACTAGGCGGCTATTGTTGTTCAAAGAGCCAATTAGTTGTTTAATCGAGTATTCAAACTTCCTCTTCCATCCACAAAATGTCCAATGAAGAGAGAACGGTATGAAAAGTCACTTAATGCTTTTCTTTAATCAAAATGAGTTGTCCTTTTTAACAGTGTAGTTATTATGAAATAAGCACCAAAGATATGAATTGATATGCCAATATAATGTCCAATATAATGTCCAGTTTACTTTAGATCACCTATTAGTAAAATTAATGTTGGGATGTTTAGTTACAGAACACTGAATACCTGCATTCAAGTACATTTGTGTAACATATTCTGCTACATGGTCCAATCAGTGTACTCTATACTTTCACATCTAGGTGTGTTATACTCTAGAGTAAAAATGCAACAGAGGATTAAAACATTTGTTGCACTATTTGTTATGCACTGATTAATTATCACTAGTTCAAGAAGGAAAATCGCACATGCGCTCACCACAAGAGCAGTGTTTTCTATTTTTGTCATTAATACTGCACAGTTTGAAGCCGATACTGCATGAGAAAGTACTACAATGTATTCCTTTGATTTTATGAAAGTAAGTGTACCAGAATACAGCTACTCAAAATTAGTCTTCTGGATATTTTCGGTACATATATTTAGTTACTTCCCAACACTGGAATAAAGGAATGTGTTTTGATTGTAAAAAAAATCGACCTGTAAAACAACTAGGACTCACAATCAAACCAGTATGCAGTTATCGGTGCAGCAGATATTTTTGCATAAACTTTAGCTTTTAGTGTGCTAATTTAAATACAGTTACTCAGGATTTGCCGGTGCTTCATAGTTTGAAGGCACATTCTTGACATGCACAGTGCGTCAAAGAGCTGGACAAGACCATATGCATTAAGTAGAGCCGTACAAATCTCTGCTCAACGACTATTTGCTTTTCAAATGGGGCCATTATTGTCTGTGATTCCCTGATTTATGCAGAGGCAGATGAGTCACCTTAAATATAGGCCCGGCCCACACAATCCACAGACTGAGGGATCGGCATTCAACAAGAAGGAAACAGGTGAGTAAATTATTCATCTGTTTACCGCTCTTAATATTTATCACTTTTCATTTGGGGTAATTGGGTTTCGCCAGTCATTTATTTATCCAAATGCTTTATTCATAAGGTTTTATACAGCTTTATGGGCACTTTGGGTAGCACTGGCAGAAATATAGAAATCACCTCTGGGACTGCAACTAGCTATATCTTTTCCGATTGGTTGACTAGTCAAATAGTCACATTTTCTTCCTTTCAAGGGACTCACAAGCGCTTTACATCAAGGAACCACTCACCCACTCACACACACATTCATACACCACTGGACGCATACACTGGGGGCGAGGGGGGTTAAGTGTCTTGCCCAAGGACACAATGGCAGTATTCATCTGTGACAGCTGGAATCGCACTGCCAACCTTTGGGTCAATGGATCTGACCGCTCTACCGATTATGTTTTATGTCGAGAGTGGGATTCAAATCGCCAGCCAAATGATTATTTCTTTTTAACATTTTTAAACAAATGAAGGTAGAAATAGGGTACCTAAAGGCTCCTAGGTGTCTTTGTTATAAAAGCTTTTTTGGCAGGTGTTTTAGAGTTTGTATAGTAAGCTGACATTGATCAAAATGCAATTGCGATTATTTTAATAGTCGATCAGTCGCGACCTTTCAGATTAACTGTTGCCCTACCTCTCAAAATACAAAATACTCCACTCAATGAAGCTTATTCTCAGCATCAAAGATAAAACATAAGGGAAGAGGGCACAGAGGAGAAATCACTTGGCATTACTTTATTGTAAAAAGTATCTGCAGCGCTGTGTAAGCCAATAAAAAGAAACAAAATGCTTCTTTGGCACCAACACTAAGAGTGATGTGAATCTCTTTTGATGGCTATAACCACATTTGCAGTTAAATTAAAGCCAGGATCTATTCCCTTTTGGGAGCACAATTCAAAGCAATAGCCGAGTAGTGCAGCTATAGTAGTGCTCAGATTAAGTAATTATAGAAGCACAAAGGCGGGTGCAGAGACATAGCTGGTGCATAATAAGAACTAGAGGGTCTGAATGGAGAGGACTTCATTTTGCCTGTTTCACACTTGTCAGAGCTATTCTCAGGCCACTGCGGCTCTTCTTCACACACCCTCGTACATGATTGTAATTATGTGATGTGATGGAGACTGTGGACTTGGTTAATGCCAGCAGAGAGAGTGGGACTGGCAAAGCTGCTAAAAAAGAAAATTAAAAAGTGCTTCCTGTTCAAACAAACGACTCATTTTGTTGCAGGTCTTTGCTTGACTGTTGCGTTTACTGGAGGGAGTCAACTTAGAGTCAACTTCATAAGACAAGGCAGAATAAAGGTAAGTGGATTCAAATAATTTGTTACATGATTAAAGGTGCTCTATGTAACTTTTCTGGTGGGCGCTTGTCTCCATGGAGATGTTACTGCTTACCGTTATTGCCTGGAATGTTCCTCAGTGTGTCATTAAACTTACTGTAGACAAGTTACAGGTCAAATCACTGGAGAGGCAAACCATGCTTGTTTTCAAGGCATTTTTAAATAAAAGAAAAAGTGAATAAATATATGTTTACATAAAGCCATACTGTGGAACATTCAGCAAACAACATCTACAGGAAGACAAGAATATATAATAACCGAAAAATAATTAAAGCAGACCTATTCTACAAAATCGACTTTTCAGAGCTTTTAACCATGTTATAGTTGTTTCCCCTTCTCCAAGTTGTATTTGGAGTGATTCTTGCAAGTCTAAGCAATCTTTAATCGTTTATTTTCAAGACGCCATATTGCTGATCAATTCCCCTTTTCACCACCACCGACCTACAGCCACTGCTCTGTACGTACTTCATTCTCCAATAAAATGTTCTTAATCGGTGATAGATGTAGAATTCGGCAGCGTTGCGTAGTTATTTGGGTACAAATCAAAAATGCATGAGGGGCCGACAACTTCACGGCTCTTTGTTGCGATGACATTTACGCCCCAAGTTCCCATTGGGCACCGCAGTTTTCTAACTGAAGTCAGTGGACTTGTTTCTTTTTTATTAAGTTGTTTTAAATGACTACTGTGATGAAAAATGTGCAAATTATAACATAATGATCCACAGGTGTCATAGATTGTAACTATACAGCAGACACAAGCACAGTCTTCTTTAAGACTGCTGACAGAAAGTCTTTGTTGTACCTGAAAGATTTAAAATGCTTTCTCAACCTTTTTCCTTTTAATAAGCATTTTACAAACTACGTTTACCATCAGAACAATAACTTTAGATACTGAATTCAAGAAGGATTCATCAAACAAAAGAAACTCGCTGAGGCCTCATTCTCATGGCGGCTGAATGAAAGGCAGATCAGAGTACGTCTTTAGTGCTTAGCCTGAGCAGCTCCCTCCCTGGAATCCCCTTGAACAATATGAACTCCTGCTCTTCTATTGTCGTAATTGGACGGCCTTATCTTAAAGGCAGCCTAATGAAGGGAGGTCAAATAATTAACAGCCAGTGATAAGCCATGCACCCTAATTCAATATGTGTCTGCAGTCCACTATCTCAGCTACAAGAAGTTTTAGCTGTGCAAAGAGAAATGTACTTGTGTGGTCCACTGGTCAAGATTAATGTGGTCAAGGTCAGATAGCAGCACTGAGTAGCCTTTCACTGTAATTGTGCATTTTTTTGCATGTTCATTACCTGCTCTAGTGTAAGACGATCGACAAAAATTTCAAACTTGATTCCAAAAGGGTTCAAGGAAAAGGCTTCATATTTGACGCAGATTTAAACCAAATACCAAGTTTCTTTGGTGTGTGGTCTTATAGTTCCAAACTTGTCCAAACATGACCATCTAGTCTGGATACTAGTTTTAGTGTTGATTATCTGGGTATCATTGTTTTGACAGCCCTAGTGAAAATCAAATGAGATTACTGCAACACTTTTTGGCGAATGTGAATCTTTTTTTTTTCCTGATCGGCATTTCTCTGTAACTTTACCAACAATCTGGAAGCTATATGCTATGCTAATTGTTGATTACCATATTTTTCAGACAACACTAGACGTTGATTGGGGCTCTTGAGTATAGGCGAACGTGGAGCGGTCCAGCCAACTCCAAAATTTATATTCCTCTGTAATATGACCTGCCTACTGGATGTGTGCGACCTTGGGCTAAATATGGAGGAAACCAGCTGAACTACAAATAGCTTGTTTTGATATTAAGTTGCATGGACTTGTATCTCGGAAGTATCAGGATTTATATAGAAGGTAGTGTGGATCGTAGTGTCTAAGTGAGTCTCTTCATAAGCCTAAAACAATGGGTTTATCAGTGGGCTACTGTTACGAAGTCCCTGTGCTGAAGAGAACTTTTCAAGGGTAATCCCGTCACTTTTGTGAGGGCTGTTTTGTGGTGCGGTAAACACTTCAGGAGGTACTTGGCAAAGAGCAGCAAATTCATCTACTCCAGCAGCACTAGAGAAAAGGAGGATTAAACTCAGACAGTTACAGCCAGGTGCTTTGGAGATAAATACTGAGGTGCAAAAAGAAGAATTGTCATTATTGTGTTTCATGTGCTCTTTTAGAAGTACAAATTGTCTCATTTTATAAGTAACAAAATTGGTCTCCAACGTACACAGAGAAGGACTTTATTTATTATCCACTGAGAGTTCCAGAAAGTTGGAAATTCGTAGTGATAGGTCCAAGAGGGTTCGCAGATTTGTAGCCATGTTTACAACAGTCAGTCCCGCGGCAGCTGTGGCTACAGAAGTAGTACCAGTGGAGAGTACTTTTGTTCAAAAATGAATATATTATTACTATTATACCTTTATCATACTATTTGTAACCATCAATGAACTTTACAGTGAGAAATGATGAACTTTTGACTTCTAATTCAGGAGAGTTGAGTTATAACATTCCCTGAGACAAAATAAGGCAGCCGTCACACAGACTAATCAGAGGATCTATTTTTAAAGCTCATATTTTGGGAACAAAATACATTCACTTTACAAAGTATCATCACACTAGTGATATTATTGAGAACCTGTCTGGCTCCCTGATAAATTCTGGCCTGGTTCACCCCTCAGGCAATACCCTCATCATTCGGATGAACAGAGGAACTGTCTAAAGACATGAAGATGATTTCCAATGACAGGCCCTTCACATAAATGACTAATCGCGCCACGGCGTAAAAATAGCAGCCGGTGAGGTTCTCAGGAGCACGCCAGATAATTATCGGAACACAATCTCAACGCATCAGATATTTATAATTCCTTGGATGTTCCCTCAAAAGGACAAATGTGCAGAAGGCCTTGTGACCAGAGATGATTGATGTCCCACAAACTCCAGTTTAAAGATGATTGCTGGTGCACTTAGTGAAAGCACTGATGGAGAGCACTCCAATCAGCTGTGTTGTGAAACACTCAGATGGAAACAGAGATTATTAAGTCTGTGTTTAGCATTACATGGTGTTGAACCATATTCACTGGGGCTTCAGGATGAAAGCCCAGAGGTGAACATGAAAGTATCTGTTCTTGTTGTGGATGGAGTCCTTGGGCGAGGCAGACGTTTCCACGGTGATAATGGCGTCTGATGGACTATGACAGAAAAACCCCGGCAGTATCAGCTCCCCGCGCCAATCAATTTGAGACAGCGGCCCAGCCTGTGGAGCAGTGTCCATCTTTATAATTTGATTTGTTATCCCGTCAGACAGTTGTTACAGCAATCAGGGCGGCTATCACTCCAGTGACCCCAGTTTTAGCTGCCCCTTACCCAAATCCCCCATAGGCCCCTGCGGCTATGTCCTGCCAAATGTGACAAACACACGTGTAGCTTAATTGCTCTCACTCTCTGTCCCCTCGGTGCCAATGCCCACCTTTGACATATTTGCTCCTATTTTTGTAATACATTCCCCCCCGCTGCATCTGAAATGTTCGGACATGCCATCATTTTGTAATTCGTCCCTGACTACAGCTGTTGGCAGAGTGGTGAGCCAGCCGCGCCCCAGTTAATCATAGATTACTTTATCTGGGCCATTCCAAATCCTCCTGTGTAATGCGGTGCTACCTCAGCAGCAAGTAATCACTGCCCCTCACCCCAATCCCCCAGCCAAACAATCCCCCAGCCCAAACAGACAGCTCTCGGCTCACTCTGTTGCTCTGTTCTTCTCGGGGCATTTAAGACTACACACAATCAAAGTGTATTCATGAAGGAGATGGATGCTTCTTCTCCCACATTCCAAGGAGACAGGTGGTTGACCGTTAAAAGTCATATGCATGGCTGCACTCTGTTATGTTATATCTTTCATCAGAATGTTTTTAAAAGTTTGAAATAAAAAAGTAAATATCGTACTACATTAGGGTTGAGAAAACAACCACCACTCCAAAGCCCACAAGAGAAAAACAAAATATTTTGAAGGATTTTGGTCAAATCCACAAGAAAAGTCTGTATTTAATCCAATCGCAAAGCAAAAATATGTTTCATCTGGTTGTTTATTCAATCTTGGCAGTGGGTAGCAATTTAGTTAAGCCTGCAAAATATGGAAAAATGTCTTTAATCTGTAACCAAGTCTTTTCTTACAACCACAGCTCTGAATGATCGTACACTTCACAAAAATATTTAAAACAAAAATTGTATCTTGATTATATAATTCACAAGCAAAGTAATCGTAGGCAGAAGTATTTAAGACCATAATCCTTGTGTGACTGTTTGCACTGAACTAAGTCTTTATATTTAGTTACAATGTATGTAATAATCTCAGAAGTCAGATGTCTACACTTTTTAGGTATTTGCACATCATTACATTGGACTTTGAACAGCCTCGTCTAATGGCCAGAGATTATGGAGAGTAATGACGAGATTAAGAAATGGAAAAATAAAATGAGGCATGAAATAAGAGGCTAAAAGGGGTGGAAAGTTTTACGAGGATAAAGTTTGAATATGATTAAGAAGTAGTGCTCGTTGAGAAAGTGGACTATGGTGTATAGACCAGAGCCACTGCTGCAGCCCTCCATTAGGATTCATGATAAATTGCGCTTTTAAATGGGACTTGTGGCCAAAGCACAGTGAATAGACCATGAATCTAGCATGCACACTGCCTTAAGCATAAAACAAGACCTATACTAACAAATCTCGCTAGTACTACTGATTCATAGAGAAAGCCAAACCATAAAACTCCAGCTCTCTAGGCTAATAACATTACTGATGATGGTGTTTACGACCAGCCTGTTCAGATGTTGCAAACCATGCGGCTAGCAGTGCATATTTTAAAGTCAAGAGGAAACTCTAGCTGCTAAATTGTGCCAAAAAGATGTAGGTCAATATTGAAGTTTCTCTCTCAGGTGTGAGCGAAGGGGACGGCTATAAACAGACTGGCATATTGCTCTTGTCAGCTCACACTTCTACTTGACGATTGGCTAAATGTATAATCAAACCACGGACTCGTAATGTTGCTTACTGCAGCGTGGTTATGCTCCTGTATATTCTAGCCACTATTGATTCTTGCTGCGTTGTGTTCGGCCTCTCAATACCCACAATGCACGCGCAAAACATTTTTATAGCGTAAGGTTTCTGTCAACAATGTGTCAGTGGCCTGCTTTTCAAACCCAACACACAATCTGTTTATGCGTTAGCCTGTTAGTCAGCAATCCCAGGAACACAAAGTCATTTACATTCGATATAAGAAGACTAAACGGGATTGTACTGTAGAAGTGAAATCTTTGTGGTACCAACAATAAACTCCTATGTTATTCACAGTGTTGGGGAGTAACTAAATACATGTATTGAAAATATGTTCTCTGAATAATTTTGAGAGTAACTGAATGGGAATGCAGTTACTCTTTCATTTGGTGGTATTTAGAATATAGTTACTTTCCTAAGATCAAAGGAATACTTGGCGGTACTTGATCAAAAGTATTGAAAATCAGATACTAAAACTAGGATTGAAACTAGATACCAATTTGAGCAGGTATTGATTCTAAAAACTCACATTTACAGGACAGAAATGGACCTTTCCTGAATAGCTTTAAAATGATGTTGAGCTGTATCAGAACAAGTATAAGACCACACAGACGCCGTTTGAAGCAAGTTTGGCTTCATTAATAAAATCAAGTAGTTTGAGTATTCAGAGTACAGTACTCTGATTGGACCATGCACCATTCTGTTAACTAAATACATTTCAGAGTATTCTTCCCATCACTGGTTATTCACTATGCTGATCATGTGAATCAAAGCAGCAAAAATCCCACTGAACTTTTGCAGATATTTCCGTAAAATCATATTTTAGTGGTTCTCTAAGGGACTAAATTAGGCCAACAGGTGAGGTCTGCAAACCAAGTGAAGCGTCCTTAGAAGTGGCTGGTCAAGCTATAGTTGGAATATAAAGTAGGCCAATAAAAGGAACAAGTAGGAACTGGGTTACAACTCTGTAAATGTACAAAATTACTACCTTCACTACTTGATTTTCTTACCAAATCCAAGGACCTTATGATTGTGAGACATTGGCAAATATGCAACAGCCACAAGGGGGTAGCAGTGTAAAAATTTCAAACTCATTTTCAGTACTAGGAATAGACTCGATACTTGATTCTCAATACCGATTCCGATATCGCAGTGATAATTAAAAACTTTCTTGATATAGATTTTTTTTTAACTTTCTTTTAAAATACCACGTGGGCTTATATCTGTGTAAGGTTCCACAGTGGCCGATGGGCGTCTATTTGGTCTTATACTTGTTCTGATATAGCTCAAGATCATTCTAAAGCTTCAGGAGAGGTTCATTTCTGTCCTGTGAATGTGTCCTTTTTAGTATCTACTCAAATGAGTATCTAGTTTTGAACCTAGTTTTAATATCAGATACTTTTTGATACTTTTGACAATCCTACAAAGGGGCAGTAAAAGAAAAGTTTGATAACGTATTCATCATATACTTTTTGCTTATTTGAACCAACTAAAATACTCAAGATGAGTTTTCAAAGTCCATGTTAACCCTGGAGATATTGCTCATGCCATGTCCAGAAAACGTTTATATTTTTTACGAACCCATTTTATCACCTTAGCATGTTGCCTTGCCCGCGGCTTTCTGAGGATCTAAATTAGCATCTAGGCCAACAGGTGAGGGCTGTAACTCGGAAACCAAGCGAGGCGCCTTAGATGTGCCCGGGCAAGCTTTAGTTGGAATATAAAGTAGGACGATAAAAGGACGCAGCAAAGAAGTGGGTTGCAACTCCATCAATTTCCAAGTGTCATTAACATTAGCCTGACCACTGATTATCATACCAATAAAGTGTGAAATCCATTGAATCGCATTGTACTGTTTCAGAGACAACCGTATTTACATGAAGCATATTATCCACAAAATAAGGAGTTTTTTTAAAGGTCCTACATTACGCAAAATTGACTCGTGTGAGCTGTAAGCCATGTAGAAGTTAAATATTTGTTGTTACCTGTTGTTAGCGAGTTGCGTTGTTTCATATTAATCCTTTATTATTAGTCTGTCTACATCTCCAAAGCTCAAAATGCTCTGTTTCACCTTGTGATGTCATGAAGTGTTAACAGCTACCTTTTACCTTTTGTTTAGTAGAGACTGGAAATTCCAGGGGTGAAGGCGTATGGAGTTTAAAAACACAGTGAAGCACTTCTTGTATTGACACATGACATCACAAGGTGAAACAGAGTGTTTTCTGTTTGAGAGAAGAACTCAGCCTAAATATGCAGGGTGTGTGTGTGTTAAACATGTGTGAATGAAACAAAATGCAACTCCGAGTATGTTTCTGATGAGGAAACAACATTATAACATAGATGAGAAAATAGCGTAAAATGGACCTTTTAAATGAGCGTTTGTTATTTGAATTTCATCAAAAAGCCCTAAAAGCATTAATCCTCTACTACTCTCCTCACCATGGCCCCCACTGCCGCCTCTCCAGCCGCGGGGATTAATTCTAAAGGGGTACTCGTTCAGTGATGTCTGGACTGCTCCTATGATACGGTTAGCCGCAGTAACGCGCCAAAGCTCTGTGTCCACAACAGCTATTTCCCTCCGCACGCAACCAAGCAAGAGATAGAACCAGCTGGACTAAGGCTAAACGATATGGGAAAATATCAAATTGCAATTTTTCTGACATACATTATGATTGGATTTTCGATTTATGTTTTGGTTATGTAAAAAGTTCGCATTTTAAACTTTTGAATTGACAAGCTAATACAAGAATCACAGAACATGTTTGTACATATCTAAACTACAGGGTTAGCTGTTTTTAAGCAGAAGATAGAGAAGATATTTAAGCAGAAGATAGAGAAGATATTTTGTTGTTTGTGGAGGAAATTTTGAAGTTTTGGTAGCCATGTCCATTCAAATTGCGTTCTATTGTGACATATTTTGCATAATTTTGTGAGAATAGAAAGTATTTTATGTCAGCAAAGGAGGAAGCTGTTGAGTTTTTCGGTATTGTTTTTGTCTCATCTCTTTCTCTCTCTCTTTGTGGATAAGTGGGTTGTGATTTGGTGTCAATGTGATTCGCAGCATGAAATCACTAAGGAATGCAATTATCACTTTGCTAAGAACAGACGTTGTGGTGAAATGAGAGAAAACAACACAGGAATATGCGAGGAGAGTGATCGGAGGG
>KN475362.1:39092-49187 GCA_000787095.1 Periophthalmodon schlosseri | reverse complement strand
TGTGCGTGTGTGCGTGTGTGCGTGTGCGTGGGTGTGTGTGTGTGTGTGTGTGCGTGCGTGTGTGTGTGTGGGGGGGTGGGGGGGGGGGGGGCTAACGCCGCTTAATCTTGACCCCAATGTGAGCCTTACAGTTCCAACTTGCTTCCAGTAATCCTCGCCTCATAAACATACCATAAGCTTTGATTGTTTGTATATTTAAAACAAAAAAATGTACTAATAAAAGTTGATGTGAAATGTTGGATTGTATTGAAGGTTATTAAGGAAAAAAACAGGTCTGTAGCCTATTTAAGCACATTACTCTTTGTTCTATTTTTGTTTTTTTGCTCTTTTTTTTCTAAGAGAGGTAAAGGTTTATCTTGCAGAACAGGGCAAGGTAAAAATGGGTGGTATCACGATAACAATTTGTAAATTTTGTATAGCTGAAGTACATAGACGATAAATGATAATATTGAAATGGATTTATGCCACTGACACGATAATGATTTTAAATGTACAGTATGATTAAAAACACAAACTGTGATGAATATAGAATATAATGCAACACTTAGTTATAGTTAGTAGTTAGTAGTTTGTGTCTATAATGAAGACAGAAGTTAATCCTTCAACTAGGCCTGTCATGATAATTACTATATCAACTTATTGCTTAATATATGTTATATTGAACAATATTTTTTGGGGGTGAATATTTATCATGGGTACTTTTTCTTTGTACTAGTGGGAAATATTTTGTTATTTTTCTGTACTACAATGAGATTTGAGCTGTAGAAGGTCGAATTATGAACTTCTATGACTCATTATAGACAAAAGCTGACTACTTAAGTGTTGCATTCTGTTATTCATTTATTGCAGTTCATTTTTTAAATAATTTTGTACATTTAGAATATTTTTTGGGGGATAATTCTGCTTTATAGTTTGGTTTCAATATTACCGTTTTATCGTCTATATTTACTTCAGCAATATATCACACATCACAAAATTTGTTATCGTGACACGCCTAAATTCAACCGTCTACAGCACAAATAGTACAGAAAAATAAGAAAAAAATCCTCACTACTGCAAAAGAAAAAGCACCATGACAAATACTGACGCCCAAAAATGATTGTCCCCTCCATCATGTATTGAACGATAGAGTATTTATCGTGACAGGCCTAACTGCGAGTGTCTATATCAATCTATAGTAAAAGAACAATTTAAAATCTGCCATCTGGATAAAAAGTTGTAGGAGTGAAGACGTTTCACTGCTCATTCAAGCCACTGCTTCAGTTCTGGTCAGATCACTGGTGGACACTGCCTTATATCTGTCTGAAGGGAGGAGCTAACTACACTGAAACTAACACACCTGTTGTTTACAGTTTCACTAAGTGTGAACTGTGGCTGAGTCATACTTAGCATAATCGTTCAGGCCCCTAATGGGTGCTCTCCCACCTATTAGCCCTGGCCTTAGCCCTATATGAATCTAGTTTTTACTGTTTCAGCATAATAACAAGAGACACATGTTGTGATTTAAACTTCCAGACATTTTAATTGAACTCCAAGTTGAAGCTTTTTCCATAGGTTGCGGCATGATGCTAAATTAGCAACATCACCATGGTTACCAACAATTCAAAACGGAATTATAATTATGTCTTTTGAAAGATATACAATGGCATTCATAAACAAGAACTTGAAACTCACGAATACAGAGGTTGGAACAATACTAGCAGCAGTATGAGTCAAATGTCTTTCTTCTCTTTTGCATGAGATAGTTCATCATTAGTCACTGATCCTTCAACTCGTTATTTCTTTATGCTTTTCCTTCAGAACTGATCAAAAACCAGGATTATTTCAATACATCCAAGTGTCACAATATGAGGTACATTTTGGCATTTACTACCATAGTTTTCACCATTTCTTTTGGCCGAACATTTTCAAAATCCATTCTCCCTCCAATAACTCACCAAAAATACAGCACAATCGCACCGCCTTGGCCTCACACTCAAGGTCATCGCAACTTATTAAAAATGTTTGCAATTTTTTTGAAAAGTTGGCAAAGTGTGAATATTCAGTGAGAAGTAAACTGTCACCAACATGCTATTAAAAGAAGTCCCTTAACAAAGACGTAGAGTGGAGCGAACAAATTAATCCCCAAAACAAACAAAGATAAACAGATCCGGGCAGTACTAGCCACTTAGACAAGACTGCAAGGTCAAGGCTTTCGCTAAACACATTAATAATGAACCACAAACAATTAGCACCCCAAACGACAAACTGGTTCAAGGTATTTCAATGGGGCTGTTTGCTTACATATCAGGTCCAATATTGAATGAATCGCCACAAGGCTATAATGATGTTTGCTTAGCTGAGTAGTAAGTAAATTAAGACCTCAAGATACAAAGACAGGCTCCTAACACACGCACAGAGCTCGGGCTATCTTTGGCTGCGCACTGTACCCAATGCGCTCAATGTGCTTGGCAAGCAGGCTGATGAAAGGTAACAGCAGGAGAAAAGGAACTCATTATAAAGGAGTTGGGGATTCAAGTAAAAAGGACGGCACAGAGTTTCACACCAAGGCCACCTTTGTAAGTTTGCTTAAAAGAACCCTGTGTGTCAGCTTCATGTTAGGCGGTTTACTTTTGATGTCGGCCAGAGAATGTTCACAGAATTGTAGCACTTGTGGTAGAGTGTACAGTAGAGAAATGTGGTGGAGTAGAAGCCTGAGGGCCCATCAGCTGATTAATGAAGGAGGAGGCCAGTGTTAATGGAGCTATGATGGATTTGTTTGGTGGTTCTCTTGTAGGGCCGCCTCCAGTTAACAATGCTGCAATACACAATCACACACACACGCACTCACACACTCACACACTACACCCACACACACACACAAACCCAAGGATCAGGATTAAACTTGTTTACCCCATAAATCCTATGTAGCAATTGCCTGGCAAATCCAGAATGATATCTCTCTGTCTTTTTTATACAGATTCAAATCAGTCTGGGCCCCACTTCCTCTGTTCAGCCTCAAGCCCGGTCAAACCTGATCGTCCAATCAGATCTGTTTTTTTCAGAAACGCATAGGCAACAGATTCAAATCAGTCTGGGCCCCACTTCCTCTGTTCAGCCTCAAGCCCGGTCAAACCTGATCGTCCAATCAGATCCGTTTTTTTCAGAAACACATAGGCAATGAAGGAGCTCATTGGCCTATAATTTACAAATAAAATCAAATTTATCTCACCTCATATTTGCAGAGTTTAGTGCTTTGCTCATTGATTCTGCAGAAAACCACTATGTTTTTCAGGCCCCTGTGATATTATTTTCTTTTATTATTTCTGATACGGACGGACCACGTGGCTAATCCACCTGTCAATCACGCCCATTTGAAAACGGGCAGATTCACTAGTGCTCAGACTCACATCTTACGGTACAGTACAGTACTGAAGAAGTGTGTATTCTGGATCCCAGGATACACACTTTCATCAATCAAATAAAGAATTGTCTTTGCTTCTCTAAATGTATTCTGAATTTTGTGGACACAATATTTTGGTCAATAAAAAAAAAAAAAGACTATATTAAAATTGGTAGTCAAAATACTTATAAACATTGTCTAAAATGTATTTTCCCTGCCCCTTATTGTTGGTATGTATTATTCAACAACAATCCACAAATATTTCAGTTCATTTGCAATGATGCCATGTCTCTGGCCTGGGAGCACCTTGGGGTCCCACCAGAGGAGCTAGAGGAAGTGTCTGGGGTGAGGGAAGTCTGAGAGTCCCTGCTTAGACTGCAACCAGCCCTGGATGGATGATGTATTGGATGTTATGATTGATAGTGTATTCTGTCTGCAACATCTGTGTTTTGTAAGTCTCAGCGCTGCTTTTCTATTCTAGAAAGTGATAAATTACAATAATACTGAGCTATACAGGAAACTGATTACTAAAACATGAGATTTTCTTTATTCTAAAGACTCCGAAACAGATGTTTATTTGCAATTTTAAAGCCAACTACCTGGAATCTATTTAATCTACTGTCTATCATCTGTTGTCCAGTTTTTCCACTTTTCTCAAACCAGTGCTATAAGGCTTCATGCTGTGGTTTAATTAATTCCTGTATTTCTAAATAGGGTCAGGGCGCACACTACAACACACAGTATATTTGATAGCATGAGTGTAGCTGGATGTAATGTCTGCCGGGACTTGGAGGAAGATTAAATGGCCAAGAAGTGAGTCCTCTGCTACTGAGCTGTGACTTCTGGCCCAATGGGATTAGAGAACTTTGCACTTTACAAAGCGGCTCATCAGAAAACATTGCGGCCTCAAATCTGTTATGGACATGGGCAGCTTACTGTAGCGTGTATTTTCTCAAAAGGAAGCAGAGCAATCAGGATGTAAGCCTTTGGTCGCTCAGTCAATTAATCGATTGTGTCTAACTCGACCAAAATTCCTATTATTTTTATTACTAGCATTTATATGAACCACAGCAGTATGCATACAGTTAGTGTGTATTTTATCCCTTATCTGAAGCAGAAATGTACCAATACAGAGATAATAAGCTCATAAACACAGAGATGTTCTTCGCCAGATTGGAGCGAAATAGCTAGTTTCCATCCACAGTCCCTGATTTACAGGAATCGATTAGACAATGAAATGAGATCCAGTCAAAAATAAGAACAGGCTGCAATTCCCACTCTTTATACAAATATACAGCATCACATACAGCCACATCACATCAGTATTAAAAAACATGAATTATCTTTCACCATTTAGCCATGATCTCGTAGTCTTCTGGTTGTAGTTTGGGTCAGATGTGTGGTTAGGCTGTAAAGATAATTAACAATATGAATGCTTCTTCCATATGCCCCTTTTTGTAGACTAATCTATACTCAGGCATGTTTTTAGCCCAACAACTTTACCTCAGCAAACAGTCAGCACTTATTCAAAATGGAGCCAGTAGCAGTGTTGATACATTGGATTATTATTGCCTCTATAGTGCATTGCAAAATCAATTGGATTTCAGTTATGGCTAAGTAACAGCATCCATGACAAAGGGCTTTTTTCATAATTAGAACAACAGAAATCAATGCAGTGAAATCTTTAAGTGAGCCTTGGGAGATTTATTTAAAAGCGACTTCATAATAGAGCCACATCCTTCACAGTGAGGAACATTGAAGGCCCAGACTGCTGATGTTGTTCCCATATCCTGCTCGGGACGCCATTGGTCAGGGGCAATAAGGCTGGCCCATCTGTTATCAGGTCTTTGTCGGATGGAGGAAGCCGATGAAAAGTACAGCAGAGGAAATGACTGTGCGACGTATACAGCTGTGTGCGCATGTACGTGTATTAATGCACTACAGGCTTCACGTCGTATATCATGGAAACAGCTGAAAGTAGGCTACGAGCGCCCGCAAGGCATAAATAAAATCTAAGGGAGAATTTAAGCTTCACACTCCTATAATATCAGATTAGCTATAGCGGTTGTACAGTGTAGAGATGTATAGACTGATAGTTTTGAACAACCAAACTTTGAAGTGCTTAAACGGCACATGACAGGTTCGACTACACTTTTCACTCAAATGTACAGTAGTTAGCGTCGTTATATTTGAGATTCAGGTAAACTGTACCTACTTTTCTCTTGTTTAACCATTTTGGTGAATATGATTGATTTGACTGAATTTGGTTGAATATTGGCAGCAGATAGAAGTAATTACATAATCTTTACCTAGCAACCACACTGTAAACAAGGCCAGAGCTTCTCTAATGAGTTATTATTTGCCAAATGAAACTATATGACAACACCTTTTTTGATAAATGAATGTTTACATTATGGTCCTTATGTTTTGGATGGATTATTGTGTCGTTTTTTTAGAACTTGCTGGAAACTTTACTTCACAAACTGACACTTGATTAATGTACAATGATGATTAATATTTACCAGAGGCTCTGTAAGTTATTCACTCAAGCTATAACATCGGATAACACACAAGACACATAAGCTGTAAAGTATAGAGATATATAGAGTGATATGTTTGAACTTTGTGGAGTGCTAAAGTCGACCAAAGCTGACTGTGTCTTTTCCGCGCTTCAGTGACATTTGGTGAGATGAAAAATCTCCTGACATCCAGCCTTTTCTCTCACCTGTCATTTCTGATACAGAGAGCGTGGAAATGGTAAGATCCCATCTTAAACGGATCTGCCATCTTGGACAATAGACACATTGTTCAAGTCTGTGGCTCTGCTGCAGTGGATAAGCTGGATGTTTACAGGTTATAGAGGGGTCTATAATTACATATAGTCAATAAAAGATCATAATGATGCATCCTTGTACTTTGACACAAATATACACAAAAGTATTTTTATTATCTGCTCTTTTTCATTCAACCATGATCGCCTTCATTGACTTATTTCATTGTTTAAAAGTTAAGGAATCCTTACAGTTTTAAAAAGAGACAGTATGACACATTTTAAGTTTGAGTGCAGAAAAGCGGTTTCTATTTGCACAGCTAATATCTTTATGACTTCCCACATCATCCATGTTCAGTGACACACTGAAAAATTTAAAGGTAGGATTTTCATATTTTACCATTTTAATATTTTGCTTCATCAATGTGGATTACACACAAAGCCTCAACACTTTCTTATGGTACAACGACAGGAATAAAGAAAGATCTGAAGAATCTGCAAAATAATGTGCAGGCCTCTGTTGTAAAAGTAAGTTAAGACCATGAACTGCAGAGCATCCGATGTTCCATAGTTGGATGATAAATAACTCTCTGGGTTGCTGTGGTGATTATTGGTTTACTGATTATTTGTTTACATCCACACTTTAGGCAGATTGGATTCTCACTCCTCCTCATTCTAGACCAGACATAATGCATTTTTAATGTGTTTTCAGCTTTGACATTTAACATTTGCGATTTGACCACAGCACTCTCCAAAGTGCACTCATACAGCGGGGAAACAACTTGTTTCCTTATGTTTATATTCACAAAAATAAGCCCAGACTATGTCCAAAATGTTACATTTGTTTACACTGATAAATTATATGTGTGTGTGAATAAGAGAGACAATGTTAAAAAGGTGAGGTTGAGGTTGAGGTTGAGGTAAAGACTGATTTTTGAGTACTTAAGGTCAAAACTTAAGGTTATGAACAGCATGAAGAAAAACAGAAATTATGAGACCAATGGAAGATCCTGAAACAGCAGCAGGCAAAGATGTAGCTGAATAAGATTAATCCCAATTGAATCAAAATCACAACATATTACCTCTGCAAACAACTAAATAACCTTGTAAAGAAACTGTTGTATTTTAAACTCTACAAACATGTTATGAAATGCATGTGAGCCTATTAAAACACACATCAGATTTTTTTTTACATTAGTGAAAGTGTGTTATTTGAAAATATTTTTGCATCGCGTTGGACATAGCATCAAACCAACTACAGTCTTTTTTGAAGTATTAAAACATGTTGGTGAACTGAAGGCTCAACAAAATGGAACCAATTCTACAAAGCTTTGATGTAACGCGAGCGGACGGCCAAAATATTAAACAGCTGACCTTTTCCATTCACCTCGGCGGGTTCGGACGAAGAAACATGTGACCCAAGTGACACTCAAATTACACAAAGGTCGCGCTTTCAACATCCAGCTGAAGCCTGCGATAACATCTGTGCTCTTTCACTCAGAGAAAAAGAGGACGACACTGTCACAAGGTGTTTGAGTCTCAACACCAAAATTTTGTTTCAACTTTAATATTATATGATTCCAACTGTCTCTAGAAAAACGTGACATGTTTCTTGAAAAAATCGTATGCTTGTTATGATGAAATACCATTATGATGAGGAGGGGCCAATAAGTTCTGCAGTTTAACTAAGGGAAAGGAATGGACCTCTTTCAATTATTAAGCTGCTTTAGATTTATGTTGTTGCATATTGCAATGCACAATACACCCAAATACACTCAAAAAAGCTTTAAAGTGGGACTAAACACCTAAACTCTGCCCACAACCAAGCTGCAGATATATCTAGTTTGCTTTAAAGTTGGCAAAAAACACTATGAAGAGTAGAAAAACACCATATAAAGAGTTTAAAACCAAAAAAGTTGATTTAGTGATTAATTCCACTTTAACTAATACACACCATCAACAAAGTGAGTGACTGGTGGAGGTCAGAGAAGCCACTGGGGCAGCTGTACATGAGTACTACCAGTCAGTTAAGTACTTTGAGAAGTTTGTGCAATATGACTTCAAGCCACTATGCTAAAATTTAGAAGGCAGATGATTTGCTGTGACAATGCTGGAAATGTAAACGAAGCAAATCAAGAATATAATCAAAAACGGCGAAAGCAAAAATGAATGCAGTTACAATTTCACTTTCTGAGTTTTATAACCAGCCAAAATTTGTTTCCATTTTGTAAAGTTTCCCTGTTAGAGCTGTCAACATTTTCCTTTCAGATGGTATGAAAGATACAGTGTGGTACAAAGCCATGGGATTAAAATTAATTGAGTATTCTTTGGCAGCAGATTGTTCGTCAGATACTTAATGCGTGCCAGTTTTCTAACAGAGCCAGTGCATTTGTGTGTGTGTGTGTGTGTGTGTTGTCACTGGGGGAATGGCCTTTTGGGGTTATGGAGGGTGCAATGTGGGGCGATGAATAGAATCCCTTTGTGTTCAGTCTCTTCACTGTCTGTGAACCGGCGAAGGGGAGAAGGTGAGAGCCAGAAGGTGACGGAGATAGGCAGATAAAGAGGAAGAAAGGCAGATAGAAGAGAGAGAGAGAGAGACTGCGAAAGAGTGGTGACGTGCATGGGAGGGAGTAGGAGGCAAGGTGACAAGGTAAGGAAGAAAGACTAAGCAATGACAAAACGCGCTGTTCAGTAACAATGAAATGCTATCTGTTTAATGTTCACTATAGCTACTTACATTTGAGATATACTTTGAGAATATTACATAACAGCAATTCATTGGTGACTGGCAGTCAGACAATATACCCAATATTATACATTTTTCGATAAATCTACCTGAGTAGTTTAGTTTAAAGAAGACATATTGTGATGTTGACTCTGCTATACAGTTATAATCTATGACACCAGTGGATCATTATGGTATAATGTGCACATTTAAAATCGCAATATTCATCTGAAATGGGAGCTAACGCCGCTATAAACGCCTGTTCACATCACAACAAAAAGCCTTGAAGTTGTCAGTCTTCCTATGGATAGCTGTAGATTACACTAGTGAGTAGCGGATTTTTTTGCATTTGTACCAAAATGACTTTGTGGCACCGCCGATTCCTACGTGTATCATCGATTAAGAAAATAAAATTGGAAAACGAAGTACAGAGCAATGGACGTATGCCAGTGGCGGTGAAAATACATCCAAATACAACCTCAAGAGGGTAAATGAAAAGGGGAAACTGAAAAGCTCTGAAAAGTTGACTTTTCATAATAGGTCTGCATTAAAATATAGTGCTGTTTTATTCACAAATTGTACAAAATTGCTTGTATCAGATGGAGGGTCAGTGTATGAGCGACACCATCCTGCCCTGCATGTTTTTGTAGGTACTCGGAGAAAACCTACGCAGGGAGAACATGTTAACAGAAAGGGCCAGTCCGGGAATCGAACTCAGGACCTTCTGGCTGTGAAACGGCGCCGCCATGAATCTTTTCCACTTTGAGATGAGAGTTTGACAAAAGCACGCACAGAATAACCTACCAAAATACGAATCACAAATGTACATTTTGCTGAATTATTAAGGCCTTATTTACATACACTGAGCCCAATTGCAATGTGATTCATTGCTAAAACGTTTACACTGCTTTCAGATAAATGGGTCATTTGCAGTTCTTGTTTAGAATGTGTACATATGTTATTTTGCCATCGGCGTTTTACTTTTAAACAACCAGCATATTGAATCCTTGTAATTGGATTCAAAATTACTCTGTGCAGTCATCAATTTGCAGAAACTGTGAAAAGCAGGAACACTCCTCCTGAGACTGTACTGGGAAAGTGCTGCCATTGAAAATAAATGAAAGTCTGACACAAGTGCTCTTATTAGCCATTTTGATCAGTTCACAAATCATTCACCTGACCTCGTGGCCTCAACCTTCACACTTGATAGACTTTGGA
>KN475362.1:26941-39019 GCA_000787095.1 Periophthalmodon schlosseri | reverse complement strand
GGCCTGCCGGAGTGTAGCCGCTTTTAATACAAAATCAGATGGAGGGAAGCATTGGCCTGGATTGCATTCACATGAAAAATTTGGTTTAATACATTTTAAATGGCACTGTGCTACAATGGGAGCAGAAGCAGGAGTGGTGGAAGGTCAACTGTGATACAAAGTCGTGATAGGTGATATTTAAAAGACCTTTAAAGCACTAAAACATTAAATAAAGCAGGAAGCCACCTGGGACCTTCTGGCCTTAGTCTCAAACATTATTATTTATCTTTAAAGAACTCACGGTGCAATAGCCAAAATCTGCATTAGGTCTGTTCAGAGTTACTGTTAGTTGTTACACATTGGGATTGTGTTTTGGAAAATGAAAAACTGAATATAACTTTTCCTTAAAATCCTTAATAAATTATACACTGCCTGGCCAAAAAAAAAGTCGCCACCTAGATTTAACTAAGCAAATAGGTAATAGGTTGCTGCAGTTGGTCAGGTCTAGGTTCAGCAACAGTTTGTGCTCAAAGAATGAGGTCAGCTGACCACCTGAATATACTGAATGACCAGGTTATTCCATCAATGGATTTGTTCTTCCCTGATGGCACGGGCATATTTCAAGATGACAATGCCAGGATTCATCAGGCTCAAATTGTGAAAGAGTGGTTCAGGGAGCATGAGACGTCATTTTCACACATGGATTGGCCACCACAGAGTCCAGACCTTAACCCCATTGAGAATCTTTGGGATGTGCTGGAGAAGGCTTTGTGCAGGGGTCAGACTCTACCATCATCAATGCAAGATCTTGGTGAAAAATTAATTCAACACTGGATGGAAATAAATCTTGTGACATTGCAGAAGCTTATGGAAACAATGCCACAGCGAATGCCGTAATCAAAGCTAAAGGCGTCCAACGAAATATTAGAGTGTGTGACCTTTTTTTTTTGGTGGCAACTTTTTTTTTGGCCGGGCAGTGTAGCTGAAATGTCAGGGTTCCACAAGTGCATGAGCAGAGTCATCTAGTCCAGTTTTAAATGTTCTAAAATTAAAGAAATGGTAGAGCGGTCAGACCCACTGACAAACAGCTTGGTGGTGCAATTCCAGCTCTCACAGATGAATGCTGTTGTTGCGTCCTTGGGCAAAACACTTAACCCACCTCGCCCCCAGTGTCTGTGTACACTGGTGTATGAGTGTGTGTGTGAATGGGTGAGTGGTTCCTTGATGCAAAGAGCTTTGAGTGCCTTGAAGGTGGAAAAGCGCTATATAAAAATGTGACCATTTGACCATTTACCAAGGAAAATGTATCAGTTGTTTCTCACTTTAATCCACTAAAAAAGAAACAATACTTTTTACTCTAAAAGATAAAAATGAAAAAATGAAAACCCTCTTAGCCGAAATTCTAATTTATACATGACTATTTATAACACATAATTACCAGAGTACTTACCAAGATCTCATGCCACAGGACCTCACAAGATAATACTGCCACACAATTGTGCACACATGGATAAAAATATCTTTGAAGATCATTTTCCACATGTGTTTACATTTGGCTCGGACAAAAAAAGGGTTAAGCTTTAGTGAGGTAAAATTAAATAAATAAAAATGTGAGACCAGAATTGTCAACTGACCTACACAATGCATTTATTCTATACATTCAAAATCAAAATCTGGTCTTGTTGGACTCATGAACTCAATGTCCATCCCTTATAATTACACTGCACAATTTAACCTATTTGAAGTGTGACTCACTGGTCATTTCTACAGCCACATGCAGGCAGAGGTTGTACAGTGACCCAGAATAACTATCTCTCCCGTGGTCAGATAAATGGGCCGTGTGTCGCTGCCACATCACGGGTTCCTCTAAGGCCATCGCAGCGGGTCTTTTCCATGATGAAACGCAGGGGCAGAGGGGCTAAGGGAGTGGGCGTCGGGATACTAACACTTTCTTCTCCAGCGCCACGGCAACAGCAGGACCAGATCTGGAGAGCTGGCACCGATATGGCATCCATACCTCAAGCTCAGCCAACACAGCATGAATTCTCGCCTGCTTTGCAAACTCAGGCATCCTCATCTCTCTTTGTGACTGCTTCTAATCTAAAAGCATATGCAAGATGTAAATAATTGCCGCCAACTGCTGATTTGCATGGTAACAACAGACAGCTTGTGTTGGAATTTTTATACCATGGGGTGCTGTTTTTGATGATGTCGGTTCTAAGGAGGGGTTCTAAAACTGCGGATGGGAGTTACAGTCACTGGTGATACTCTGAATATTCATGGGTTTCAGAGTGATGAAGAATGAGAACAATTTAAAACAAAATATTTTATGTTTTGAACGGTGAAAAGTCCTCAAAATGTCACCTATACCTGGAAGCTAAAACCCGAATAAATGACAAAAACTGCAAGTAGCTACTATCTGCACTTAGAGAATTATTTAACTTGTCTCCTCATGGTCTTATATAATGCATGCATTTCTCACCTCCTTTTATCCATCGTGAAGACTTATTCCTAGAAATAATACATGTTTAAAATCTGAACTAAAGTTTGATTTTAATAGCTTACATAAACTGCAATGCTAATCACATTTCCCATACTTGTCAGAAAATTCCCCAAAACCCCAAATCATGCAGCTTTAGTTAAGATCGTGTTTAGATTTGGTTAATTGTGGATTTAAACCTGCTTAGTCCTGGTTTAGTTTAGACCCACTATGGAGTCTTGCTTCGGAGAGAGCGCAGTCCTGGTTAAGTCATGGATTTATCATGCAGCACTTTAATCCTTTCTATCTATTCCCAACTTAGTTTCAGAACCAAAACATGAAACCACTTATTTTACAAGGTGTAAAAGGTTTTCGAGGATCAGTGCTGTAAAAGCTTTGCAGTGTGATATTCAAATAACTTCGAATCCTGTAGCGTTTCCTTCGATTGTAGCCAGCAGTGGAAGAGCAGACTAGAGTTTGTGTGTGATGATGTGAGGAGGCAGACGCCGTAGCCTCTCCACGCTGCTCTCTTAGTCTAATGAGCTGGAAGTATGATGAACAAAGGCAGATGGCTCTATGACTCACACAATAAGGCGCACATCATCGAAAAGATGTCACTCATGGCTGTTTAAAGCTGTTGAGATGTTTGTCTTCTTTCACAATATCAACACAAGTTCATCTCCAATGCACTAAGCGGATTTATCAACTGAATGAAGTGAATATTCAAAGCTTAAAAGAAAATACGCATTTGTGAAGCATATAAGCTTTTCTTTCATGAATTAAATTACCAGCCTAGGTTTTATATTTAGAAGTAAGAGTAAAACAAGCACAATACAACCATTCTATAGCCATATGTAGGTGAAATAATTAGTTTTAACCAGGCAACATATGTAGACTGACTACAAAAGGCACAAGGACAATGCTTCTATAATTATTATAGGTGACAGTTTGAGGACTTTTCACAGTTCAGAAATGGCTTTGTTATGTTTTGGTTTTAATAGTGCTTTGCTATTGGAACTGGCGTCATTTTCATCATTCTGAAACCCATAGCCTACTCTCTAGAAAATTCGTTTGGTACAATAAGTCATAAAAGTTAGTCAATTTGGACCGGATCATAACAAGCCAAGAGTAAAGAAATAATGTCTCCATTGTGATCATAAAAAATCCTCAATGGCCACGTAACAGAGGTGTGGGGCGCAGAGAGAGAGGCAGAGGCGCGCTTCACCTGTAAATCAGCTGTCCCTCAACAACACTCCATCATCGCTCCAAAACAAGCACAAGTCTGATCGCGCTGTGGACCGTACGGGGAAAGTTGGCCACTGCTTGAGCTGCTCTAATCCGGGCACAGCTCACGGCAGGACGGCAGCCTTTAGAACAAGCACAGCCTCTTAAACACTGTGTACGAAGCTAAAACAATGCAAACATAAGCTATAGCCCCTTCGCCTCCTCTCCCTCCATCACCGACAAGTGCAACAGTACTCACCCCCAGTTTCTTACTCCGTATCCTCACGTATCCCTGCTTGACTATGTCGTTGAAGTTAGAAGCCATGCTAGCTTCCCTATTGTCCACTGAGGAAATAAATAAGTCTTCCCGATGGGTGAAGTCTTGAATCACTTGAAGATCGTCCAATGCGACATCCAGCGGGAGAGCAGAAGGAGCGGCGTAGAGGAGCAGCCAGCCCCCGTGTCAGCGCTCACGCTCAGGGCTGCCCGGCTTCAGCGGCTCGGTCCATCTGCTGGAGGAGGAGGAGGAGGAGGAGGAGGAGGAGGGAGATACCATTCAGCTGATTCACGAGAGCAGAGAGAGGAGAGAGCGTGAGAGGCGCGCGCTTCCTGGACCACACCATCCTAAAACAAGGAGGGGTGGAGGAGGGGGTGTCTGGAGCGTGGATGGGGGGTATAGTGGGTGTACACTGTAGCGAAGATATCTTAGCAGCACGGCTGAGTTTTGTTACATAAATCAGAATAAATTTAGTGACCCAACTGATGTGGCCTAAATGCTATTCTGGTCATCTGAGCTGGATGTTGAGACCTGTTCAGTCATTTCAATTCACTTTCATAAAATAATCCTGTCTTCATGCTGCAAGCAGGTAATGCCACCAGGCCAAGTTTTTTTTGTTTCATTCACACATGTTTAACACACAAATCCTGCATATTTAGGCTGAGTTCTTCTCTTAAACAGAAAACACTCTGTTCCAACTTGTGATGTCATGTGGTAATACAGGAAGTGCTCCACTGTGTTTTGAAACTCTACACCTTCACCAGAATCATTTGGTCATCAATTTCAGCCCTGGAACTGCCAATCTCTACTGAAGAAAAGGTAAAGGTAGCTGTTAATTTGAAAACTACCGCTTCATGACATCACAAGGTGGAATAGAGCATTTTGAGCTTGGGAGATGTAGAGCAACTAATAATAAAGTGTTACTCAAACATGTGTGAATGAAACAAAACACAACTCTGGGTATGTTTTTGATGAGGTAACAACATTATAACATGACTTAAAGCTCACAAGAGTCAATTTTGTGTAATATAGGACCTTTAAGTCATTTGGGCAAACCAAAAAATTCTACATAATAGTTTTGCTACTTATTTGCATCATACCAAACTGTTTGTTTTGCAGTGATAGACTTAGCTGTTTATTTTGTACACTTCACTTCAGGGATATATCTATTATTATATGTTTTTCCCTCTTAGCACATGCTGCTATTACTCTTTTTGATGATTTAATTCATATCCCATTAGCAGGTGCAGGAGGGGCACTCCATCACCTAATGTTTACACTCAATATGTCATACTAGACTAGTGCTTGTAGTAATATTGATGTATTTTTAAAAACTGTAGCCATCACTCAAATACTTCACCCCCTTCTCCTTTCTCCATCAAAGCAAATATGCAAATGTGTTCTGGGGCTTTGTGTTCAGACTAATTTGCAACACACTTTGTACCCTACCTTTTGGTTATTACCTGTCTAAGTATGAATATAATTTCCATATTTTTACCAGAGTCGCTAATAAGGAAGTATAATTTTAGACAGCTCCCGTGTTTTCTCAAGATCTGACAACCCAGAAGTTATGTTATGTGAGAGTAGGCTATACTGTTTCATTTAAAACCTCCGAAACCTGGGCTCTCAAAGCAGATGGCAAGTGTGTTCGTACCATAACCTGTTATTACACATTTTTGATTAAAATTCAGAGACAAGCGATGGCGGCTTATGCAATACAGTTACATAAACGATTGCAGATTAGGGGATCAGACATGTTTTGCTGTCTTCACACGTTTTTTTCATTCACACAAAGCTGCTCAGACTACACCAGATTTCGGATGCTGAATGCAGACACCTATCCCACCCAGGCCATATTTGTTGCCACATTTTAATTTATATATTTAATTATTTTGCAGATGGTAAGATAAAAACTGTGAGGGCTGCTGGGAATTTTCTGCGTTAAGAAATGGCAATGTGTCTCGAGGTAAGACTTAATCACCATATCTTGCATAATTATTACCAGTTTTCCTCTCAAATTCAAATAGTAAACTCCACTTCAAATATTTTGTTATCGAAATCCATGTTGTTCATACAACATGACGTAATTTCTTTGCTTTGTTATCCCCTCTTAAAGAAAACAATGATAGAAAAGGCTCAATATTGGATACAGATTTCAAAACATCAATTACATTAGGCCAGTATAATTCAATTTTCAACACAAAATAAATACATATTCTTTTTGTTTTGCTGAAATCAAAGCAAAACAAGACCAAACCTGGGCTAAAGGCTCTGTGCACAAAAGCACGCTAGCTACTTCACTGTGTCTCAAAACTAACAGTCACTTTTATTAAAACTGGAAAACACAAAGTAAACAACTTATTAAAATTCAAATTAATTAAAATAAACACGACCCAATTATTTTTTTGAATGTAGAATGTAGAAGTTTGTGGTGCTGTTTTAATATATCATGCCTCAAAATTATCATTAGCGTTAGCACAGAGACACAAGCATCTCTTTCTAAACACAGAAGAGTTCTCCGGTAAAGTATTTGTGTAGTTTTTAACATGTTGTCAGTGACATCCATCCACTGCCTGATCTTTAAGTATTTATTCATTTTAGCGTAGGGTGATCAGACGTCTCTGTTTACCCAGGACAGTGCCAGTTTTGAGCTCTGTGTCTCATGTCTCAGCAGATTTATGCAAAACCATTGTTTTGTCCCAGTGTTATACAATATGATATGTCCCCGGTGTCCCCATTTTTGACCAATTTGATCCCCACCAAGGGTAAAGGGGGCGATATATTGTGATTTGTTTAGCTAAAATACAGAAAACAATGCTTGAAAATGACCATAAGGGAAAAAAAATTTACTGACAGCGCCTTAGATTGACACAAGTGAGTCTAGAATGGACAATGTTACATGCTCTTTTGTCTCTTTTTTAGGGTATTTATACCAAACTACCAACCCGGGCGTGTCCCAGTTTTTAATTTCGAAAATCTGGTCACCCTATTTTAGCGTGACTCGGCAAAAACCTCATAGGAAAAACAATTGGATCAGGAAGTAGTGACGCTAACAGTGAGGCTGCTGGGCGCTATTGTGCACAGAGCCTATTGCAATGATGTATAAACCACTGTTAGTAATTGTCACATTCCAATTGCTTTGACCTTCAGTTTTTAATATATCCTACAATTATGGGGCTTTGTTAATGAGTTGGTGCAACTGATATGATTTTCCTTTCAGAAAAACACAACCAAGCTTGGCCTCGTGGGTTTTTCAGAATGGGCGCGCGAGAACTAGCATATGGTGCTGCCGTACACCAGCAACTGCCAACAGTGTCAGATAAGGTCACAACTGGAGGAGCAGTCAAGTACGCCGAGCCCTTCGACAAGGTCATCAGTAAAACCAGAAATCTCCAGCTGATGCAAAATACCACAATCTATCAGGTATTACCATCATAATTACCATTTTTCATCTCAACATGCTTCTAAGCACTTTTAAAATGTATTATGATTTATATGACGCAAGTACCTACAGAAACAGCTAGAATTTGAGTGCTGTGCTTAGCTAAAATGCCACTTAAACTGTTTACAGTGTCTCAAGCTAATGGATTCTTTTGATAGCCCAGTGATATACTCAGATGGGCACTGAATTGGATTTGTCTTAGCGCTACTGGGCAAACAAACTGGTAAATAATTAACAAAAAAGATAAGACAGGATGCTGGGGATGCTTTAGCTGTTTGCCAGGTAAGCACTTTCGCACGTGGGCGGAGGAGAGAGAGGAGGGAGAGCAGACATCACAGACGCGTTATGGTAATGATCCATGCTTGGTTCCTGTATTCAAGCTTTTTACAGCTTTCAGCCTGATATGTTAATAGGCACAATGGGATTTGGCTTTGATTAAATGTCAATGCCTACGGGGTAAAACACTGGGAAAAGAGATGGTGAAAAACTGGTAATTTCCCTGAATGAGAGATAGGGGCCATTCTTAGCAAGGAGGACATTGGTAAGGCATGGGATATAGGACAGTTAAGGTTGTATGGCGTCCCAGTGGGTCTTGGCTTGACATGTTTGTGATTTACTTCATAAGGGTGGGAGCAGGAGTGGTTGGAGGGCCGTTCTGTCCTTCTACAGAGGCTGCACTGTTGAGGATCTGCTTCTATCACATAAGAGAGAATAGAGAGGATAAGCCTATTACGGCCCCTTTGATTTCAATAATTAGCGGTGAGAACATCTAAAGCACAGCTGCACAGAGACATGAATTGTGAGCTAGTCTAGTGGATAGCTTTTAAATGGTTTGTGCATTTGCATTAGTTAACATGCATAGATATTGTAAATAAAACATAAAACATAAAAGGATGTAGTCTGCCCTGTCCACACACAATGACGACTTGTAATACGGGGCGACAGTAGCTCAGTTAGAAGAGTGTTTGTCCACTGATCTGAAGGTTGGTGGTTCAAATTCAACTCTCGGCATAAACATCAATGGTTGGGTGGTCAGATCCACTGACCCACAGGTTGGCAGTGCGATTCCAGCTCCCATAGATTAATGCTGTCGTTCTGCCCTTGGGCAAGGCACTTAACCCACCTCGCCCCCAGTGTCTGCGTACACTGATGTATGAATATGTGTGAATGGGTGAGTGGTTCATTGATGCAAAGTGCTTTGAGTGCCTTGAAGTGCTGTATAAAAATGTGACCATAATACAAAAAAATATATTCTAAATGGGGGACTATGCATATTACACCAATAACTTGTCTTTTGCGCTATAACCTTTATTGGAAAGGGGGTCCACCGGCTTGTCTCCAAGGAGATGTTATCGTTTTGTCATGAATGTCTGTCAGTATGGCATTAATAGAGGCTCAACTCCAGATCTGGCCTATAACTTGATCCAGTGGTGGCATCTGGTTGTCTCCCTAACCCTAACCCTAACCCTTTGCCTTGAATGTCTCTCAGTATGGCATTAATGCAGGCTCAACTATCCAGATCTGACCTATAACTTGATCCAGAAGTGGCATCTGCCTGTCTCCATGTAAATAGAAATGTTTAATGCAGTGTGGAACAATGGAGACAAGCAGCCCTTCAAAGGAAAAATTACATAATGCACCTTTAATATGATTTATTTATACTATAAGATAATACATTTGGAAACAATATAAACTCAATGGTTGTAGTGAACAGTCATCATTACCATCATTGTCTAGCAAGTTATGAAATACTGTCATTTTGTATTTGCCATAACAAAACCTAACTTGTACCAATAAAATAGCTGTACAAACAACCATTGTGGACAAAGACAAGTGAGACCCACTGAGAGAAAACATTAGGGGATGAGCCTGGAGCGTGGAAACTGAATGGGACTGTGGATTGTTCTGTCTATATAAGGCCGTATACCTCCTGCTAGTTTGATCCAGACTTTGTGAGCTAAATTGGGGTCCAAGTGATGTCACCGTGAGGCGAGATCTCTGGGGACCTGGCTTTTCGGCTCCTCTGGCATTTCCAACAAACACAGAGAAAAGTAAAGTGCCTGCATAGACCTTCATTACAGCTGCTTTTTATGTGGGACCATTGTGCTAAACTTATCAAGGTTTTGGATCACTGACCAGACCCCTTCATCAGACCATCTCATTCGTTTTAATTGTGTCTTGTTTCTCGGCGACACTTGATAAATTAGACCAGCGTCGGATGAATTTATATCAAGTCCTTAAGAGCTATTACTGTGATTAGTGCTCTTAATCAGTTTTCTTATTCAATTTCACATCATTAAAATGTAAATATTGTTCCTGTCAACACATCACTTTAAAGTTAAGTGTTAAAGTTATCAATGTTTCTTTATATCTCAAAGCATAAAGGTGAATGGTCAAAGTCAAAGTGACCATTAGGCCAGCAAAAAAGTAGTAACACTATAATCGGCCATGTTCGCTCTTGAAGGGACATACTGACCCCTTTCCTTCATAATTTTACATATTTAATCAAATTCCCCAAAATTAAAAATTAGTGGGGACAGACAAGCATGACTAATATGTATGTCCTGTAGAGGGCAATATTGTCTATGGTGTTATGGGCAGTTTTGGAAGGGCACTTTGCTAAGACTAATGTTTTTAATGGCTGGTAAATGAGATTAGCGTTTCAAAGTTTTATGAGCATATAACTGTAAGCTACTGCAAATATTTCCTGAATTACTCCTGTGTAGCACTTTTCTACACTCTCAAAGTCACATCAGGTGCATTAATCATTATCTCAGTGTGTACCTGCAGTTGCCCTGAGGCAGACTGAAGTAAGTGTGGCTGACATTCTGAGTCAATGGCATCTCTGGCCACCACTGTTACACAAATAAACTGTGGCTGTAGTGTCTTGCCAAAGGACAACAATTACAACATGTTTAGTTAGTACGTGTCTTAATTTGGAGACAGAGTTGGTGTTATTAGTATAAAAAATGTAAAATCCTTATTGTGTTAAAGGAATATAAGAGTTTGATTTTAAAGGTCCTATATTACACAAAATTTACTCCTGTGAGGTTTTATCCATGTTAGAATGTTGGACCTCCTAGGTCCTATATTACACAAAATTTACTCCTGTGAGGTTTTATCCATGTTAGAATGTTGGTACCTCCTCAAAAACACACCTGGAGTTGTGTTTTGTTTCATTCACACGTATTTGAGTAATCCTTTATTACTACATCTCCAAAGCTCAAAACGCTCTGTTCCACCTTGTGATGTCATGAAGAGGTAGTTTTCAAGTTAACGGCTACCATTTACCTTTTGTTCAGTAGAGATTGCAATTCCAGGGCTGAAATCATCCAAATGATTCCAGTGAAGGTGTATGGAGTTTAAAAACACAGTGGAGCACTTCCTGTATTACCACATGACATCACAAGGTGGCACAAAGTGTTTTCTGTTTGAGAGAAGAACTCAGCCTAAATATGCAGGGTTTGTGTGTTAAACATGTGTGAATGAAAAAAAACACAACTCCAGGTCTGTTTGTTTAAATTTCATAAATATCACAAATCAAATATAGCTTGATAACAATGGTAATGCTGATTTATTTTTAATTACACAAAACTTTGGAGATGATATCCCATTTATTTGTGTTATAACTTGATGTTTTGGTTCTCAAGAGCATTTTCCAGTCAGAGAGACTATTATCCCATTCCTCTATTGCATCATGGGTTCTTATCTCAGGGTAAATTGCTGTACATTTACAGTACTTATGTTTTATCTTTATTTATAGAGGGAAAGCCCAATGAGAGCCAAGAGTCACTTTTTCATGCGCACACTGAACAAATGTGAGCAGTCAGTTTAAAAGGTAGATGTAAATGCACCTTGCCCGCTGCAGGTTATTGCTTCCTTATTTAATCTGACAGACCTAATATAAAACAGCTGTATGTTTGTGCTTCCCTCAGTGAGCGCGGCTTGTGGGAGCTTCTTTGGGATTGGCAGAAGGCTGTGACTCCATCCAGGTTTGGAACAAAGCTAGTCTTTTTGCTACGACTTTCGCTTTACAACGACTTATGTGTGAGCATGGAAAAAGAGGGGAAATCAAACCTCGTCTGTAAATACCCCAAAGGTCACCGATGACGTCATAGTCCTGGGACACGCTGCATGATTTTGTGGCCCGATCGGAGACACCTGATTGGCTGCGGGCTTTATAGGTTGCACCCTGTGATCCCAAAGTATAAATATAGCAACACACCTCTCATAGAGAACTGTGCTGTTGCTTATGAGTGTCACTGTGGCTGCAAAAGGAATCATTTCTGCTGATGCTTGCAAAAAAAAAGTTGAAAACAAACTTATTTTGGGATTCGACTTTTCAATTTCGGTACTGTTTCTTTTCCACTAACAGAGGGGAGGGCATTGGCCTAGGTGTTCCCTTTGCCACCCCCAAGCCTGGATGAATAGTCAGTAAAAGCAAAAGAACCTCCTCCAATATGGTGAGTGTATTTCTCTGCCAAAGCCAATGCTAAAGTTTCTCTCCATTTTTCACAAGTCCACTGGTCCAAAACCTTCACTCTGCTCTCTTTGTTATGACTGACTGCAAATGTGTGCGCGCCCATCCACCAAGCAGCAACTTTATGTTTAGCTGTGATGCTACATTCACCAGACCATTCTTTTTTGCCAGCTTTTGCCAACTTTTTGGGTGTATTT
>KN475362.1:0-25924 GCA_000787095.1 Periophthalmodon schlosseri | reverse complement strand
GACGCTAAACGCTTCAGTGGCAAACAATTATACAAGAACAAATGTTAGCGTTAGCATCACCTACTCTGCTGTTTTTGGGGAATGGACTTGGGTTTAGTCTGTATAGAGAAATTAAATATACATGCAGGCTGCGCAGTCATGGTCCTGCAGCGTTTTGGGGGTCTCAGATTTTAAGGTAGCATAAGTATAATTTTGTCATGGAAAAAAAAACATTTAGTAGAAAATTATTTGATTCATTAGTGTTTGTGTTTCAGCCACACTTATGCAATTCAGTGGCAAATGTCCAAAGCATCAATAACTGCTGTGACAGGCCTCATACAGAAATGAGACACTGTGTAATGTTCTCTCCAAATTCATTTAATCCAGTTTTCAACACATTTTTGACAAGTTAGACAAGTAAAATTTTCCACAGACCCACTGACCCCTTTTATTGCCACAGATCAACCTGCTTTAAAAAACCTTAAGTGAGTGCGTTCAAGTGGTCCAAGGCCATCATTGGAAATAGTGTGTTGCTGAATTTGAGTGGGCGGGTCACTTGTAATGAATGGTTATTATAGATCAAATGTCTAAGATTTGTCAGTCTTGTTTTAAAAGCATGAGGGCTTAAAATAACTCGATAATTATGAGTCACCCCGTGTCACTCATTCAAGCTAATTTTTTCACCACCAATGTCACTACTCTGTCTTATGAGAAAAGACATACACACTGTAATGTCAAAGTTTGTATTTTTGTCCATTTTTGTCCATTCATTGGGCATTTCCCCCTCAATGCTCTCAAAGCACTTTACATCAAGAACCACTCACCCATTCACACACACATTCGTGCACCAGTGTACACAGACACTGAGGGCCACAACCACAGCATTGATATGTGGGAGCTGGAATGGCACCGCCAACCTGTGGGTCCTTGGATCTGACCGCTCAACCAACGATGTTTATGTCAAGAGCGTGATTCGAACCGCCAACCTTCGTGTTACATGTATGTGTCACATTTCAAGCCAGTTTTCCTGCAGCTTGTGGCAATCAGCAAGTTTAAGTAGGTCTATCAAGCTTTGACGACAGCAGCTACCAATCCTACTACTGTTACTGCTAACACTTTGCCATTGATCACATTTTCTTCTTACTACGTCAGCTACTTTCTATCTCTAGATAAGCACCATGGAATCATAACACAGGGCAGCTCTTGAAATTATCTCTGTAAATGTAATTAAATCAAACCTCAAACTTCACCTGTGTGTCTTGCCCGCTCCTCAGGTCCACCCTCTCTGACACGGTCTGCCAGTCTGCTCCCCCTCTCCTCCGCACCACATTTAACCGTGCGCACCAGACGACTACAGCTGAGCAGAGGCGAGGTGAGGCGGTTATTAATGGCCTTCCTTATTTTAAACGACAGACTGAAACACGGGTGGCTCCACGGCAGACCAGTGCGGAGTCTTTCGCCCATCTGTCTGCACTGCGCCGCGTCTGCCTTTAGTCCTAATGGGCCCAGCCGGTCGCTATGACACCAGGCTATAATGCACCTACATCTGTCTGCAGGTTCACATCAAGAGCACACACCCATCCATCAACATCAGCTGACAGGAGGAATCAGCTCACTAACTGTTATGCAGATACTGGGTGGAAGTCAGGACTTAGCTGGAGAGTGGGGGTAAGTTAGTAAGAGCTGTGAGGTACTTAAAGGTGCGCTGGCAACTTTTTTGCTGGAGGATTTGCTTTCTTTCTATGGAAATGTTTCTTTGCCTGGAATGTTCAACAGTATGGGATTAAAGTCTTATCTCCATGGAGACAAGCTGGTGGCACCACTAGGCCAGTTCAGATCTGTGGAGAGGCATTGGCATATATTTCAGGGTATGTTTGAGCAAAAGAAAATCACCTGTAATCGAGGGATGCATGTTAGAGATGCTTTAATGACACTGTGGAACAATCTGGGCGAACCAATAATGTGGTAAATGGTTTTCCACCTTCAAGGCACTCAAAGCACTTTACTTTACATTGTCACATTTATACACACATTCATACACCAGTGTACGCAGACACTGGGACAAGGTGGGTTAAGTGTCTTGCCCAAGGACACAATGACAGCATTCATCTGTGGCAGCTGGAATCGCACCGCCAACCTGGATCTGACCGCTCAACCAATGATGTTTATGTCGAGAGATTCGAACCGCCAACTTTCAGATCAATGGACAAACACTCAAAGTAACAAACATTTAAGTAGCCACAGGAAGTTGTAGGGTTTTCACAATCCAAGAAAAGTTAAGGTCACTGTAAATTTTTATTAAACCTGAGCTACTGAGTCAGTAGAGGTGTTCATGCACTAACTAATGTTGCCAGTTAATTGATCCCTACAAAACAACACTGCATATTGCCATTGTGTAAATAGGTAAGACATTTTCTCCTTTATGCAATTGTTATCATCAGCAAAACAATTTTTATTTCAGTAAAGTTTCAAGAATAATGTGAATTTATTTCTGATACTATGACAATCCCTGTTCTTACTGTCTGTGCTCTATCTTATTACTATACACAGATGTTAATGAGGCGTCTCCAAATGCTCTTTGTGTAGTTTCCTTTTTCCTGTGTTCACTTGCCTTTCATTTGTCCAATCTGCGCCCCTCCCTGCACCCAGTTGTGAGTTTTGACATGCGTCTGATGTATGTGTCTCCTCTCGGACGTCCTGGTGCTCGTAGACGACCTATCAATCACAGTTGGGCCAAATTCAATGCAGCTCTGAGCCAGTCCGTCCAGGCCCCAGCACAGTGTAGTGTCTGTGTTTCCTGTCACTTCAACATGCAGATATATGGGGCATGTTTTAAGGGTGTTTTACTGCTGTCCAAATCAAGTACCAGAAGTTGTCACCTACACTGTATCTGCCCCACAGGTCTGCAGTAATAAGCTGCTGCAGTGGTCAGTGGGGTCAGTGGCTCTACACCTGATGCCATAGATAGTCAAAAGTCAAATTATTTTAGAAAAGAAAAATCCCTACTTTTGTACAGTACAAGTATACTTTTTACTAGTCTCTGTCCATGCAATAATGTCATGATACTTAAGTTTAAGACAAACCAAAGTTCAATATTTAATACAGATTTTTTTTTTTTTATCCCACAAGAATACATTCTATAGTTGGTGGTGGTAAGATACTATTGTAACCACAGCTGCCCTGGGGCAGATTGCCAGAAGCGCGGCTGCCAATCTGTGCCATCAGCTCCTCCGACCACTTCCAATCATTCACGCACACACCACTATCCATACTAGGCAATACGGGTTAAGTGTCTTGCCTAAGGACACAACAACAGAACTTGGTTCGAGTGGGAATCAATCCTTTGGGTTGGGGGACCACTGCTTTGACCACTGAGCCACTGTCACATACTTTACCATCTTCATATTACCAGCATATTCTTATAATTTAATGTAATTAAAGACATTCTGATTCTGATGTCATTTTCAACAAAGGCATGGTTTCATTTAAAGGTGCACACTTTTCTGGTGGGGGGTCTGCTACCTGCTTGTCTCCATAAGGTTATTGCTTTGACTGGAGAGTTCCACATTATTGCATTAAACCTGTCTATCTTGCATTTATTCAGTTACACGTGTTTTTATTGCTCAAAAATACTTTGAAAACATCCCTTCTTGCTTACCTCTGTACAGATCTGACCTGCAAAGTGACCTTATAGTATCACTTGCTTGTCTCCATGGAGATACTGTAGATTGAGCTTAATGCCGTACTGTGGAACATTCCAGGCAAATCAACAATATCTTTATGGAGAGAAGCAAGTGGCTGATACCCCACTAAAATGTTTCACAGTGCACCATTAATTTTGCCTTATGGTCATTCTGAAAAAGATCTAGATCACAGTATCAATTTAATACTTCCCCAAAATGAGTATAAATGCCCTTCATATTGGTTTGCATAGGTTAGTATCTCAGTATTGACTTTTTTCACAGCCCCAACAGGCAATAACGCTGTCAATTTGAGTTTCAGTCTTCTCCGGCTCTTTCGAAAATTACACACTTTTCATTTATGATAGATTATATTACAGATTGTCCATTTCACTTCACCACAGTGCACAGGCAAATGAGCAGTGACGACTCAGGCCCCCTAGTGGCTCTAAAATCAAATACTTTAAATGAATAATACGCATGGATGTGGGGCAAGGGTTAGCGGTGAATGTGAATACACCAGGTCTGAGGGGGGTGCTCACCCCACACCCCCACCTCCTTACCCCCCTCTCCTGCTTTGATCTGTACTTCTTGGACTTATCCTGTGGTTGAGAGAAAATGGGAAATGACTCATCAGCAGTAGGTTTAAGCAGAGTGTCAGCTTTAATATAGAGAATTATGAACCGTGTCAGATTCAGAACGCTCAGAGTAGATCTTAAAATTCAGTTTTATTTTTGTCAGATATGTGATGTGGTTTAGGAAAGTTTAATTTGCCAAATGTGTGATTTTTATGATGTGTGGGGTGACAGTTGCTCAGTGGGGCGATAGTAGCTCATTTGGTGTTTGTCCATTGATCCGAAGGTTGGCGGTTTGAATCCCGCTCTAGACATAAACATCATTGGTTGAGCGGTCAGACCCAGCTTCCACTGATGTATGCTGTCGTCCTGTCCTTGGGCAAGACACTTAACCCACCTTGCCCCCAGTGTCTGTGTACACTGGTGTGAGAATGTGTGTGAATGGGTGAGTGGTTCCTTGATGTAAAGTGCTTTGAGTGCTTTAAAGGTGGAAAAGCACTATATAAAAATGTGACCATTTACAATTTTTAAAAGTTCACAGAGGTTAGTTTATCTAAAGTTCAAGTTAAAGTTGAATTAAATTAATATTGCCTTTCTTTCAGTGTATATGTTTAATTTCAAACTGTTACATTGTTGTTTATCTTTTGTCCCATTTTTGTTATCAATCTTGTTATAACACGTGATCTTTTATTCATAGCTTGATAAATGCACGCAATAGCTGAAATAGCTGTTACAAAAACACTTCTCCAAGAAGCTCCTGCAGTGTTCTTTCCATATGAACTGTGAACCTATGCAACCAGTAGCCATGTGACAAACTTGGGTCAATAAACCATAAAGGGGAGGGTCATCCAAACAAACCGTTGCCATGATGATGAAGAAGAACTAGATTGCAAGAAAAGGACTGTGACCAAAAAAACATTTATATCTTTGCAATTGTTCCTGCCATTGTAGTGTTACCGGCTTCAGAAGTACTACAAAAACTTCTTACATGCAGTTTGAAGGAAGAAGACAAAATATAAAACAATATATTTTATTAGCTTTACCATCAACATTACTCTTTCTGTTTTTTTCATACTGATATACTATTTATAATAACACACATTTTTACAAAAGTTAATTTGGGATAATTTTGGTGGAGGTACTTCCCGGCCTGCAGGGAGCTCACTAAACCAGATAAACTGCAAAAACACTATTGAGATTACAAATATAAAACACATAGCAGCATCTTTGATAAATCATATGTAAAGCATATAAAAATAAAGCTTTTTTTTTACTCCTTAGTTAAAGGAAAAATCTGAAATTCAAGAGCACCAGTTAAATGTGCCAGATGAGATGGATCTAAGTGGATAAGTGCCATTATTATTACAGGACTTCTACCATACGTTTGAGAATTTGGATAAAAAGGCCAAAAAAAAAGTACCGGCACCATTGCAAATATGTACAACAAATATTAGGAACCCATTCATAGAAACAGTATATTTACACAGTTCAAAGAGTCCTGCTACAGATGACATAACCCCAAGTGTATGTTTTGGTTGTCAGGTGTGTGTTGTCACGGCGATGACCTTCAACCCGTGGATTACGGGAAAGCAAGAAGCATTTCAGCCATTTTGAAGTTTTGACAACACCGTTCATTAGCACCTATTCACCAGCCCACTAGACTGTTGCTTTAACGTGATTTTTTTTTTTCTTTCTTCTTTTTGTAGAATTCACTCAGATGACGGCGAATACCCGGAACGCCTTGCCCCCTGGAGGATTTTGTAGACTGTAAGGGGCCAAAGAAAAGAAGAAAAGTCAGTCAAAAACATACGGATTTACAATGGATGAGTTGACAGATGGATACCAAGAGATGGGCGAAGGGTGAAAGAACCAAAACACGGGAGAGTTCATGTCTTACTCGAACAAAGGGCGACGTGTTGTGGGGTGTGAAAGGAGGAGACAGATAAATGACAGGCAGATAGTGGCAGATGTCATGAAGCCTGACAAAGATGAATGTGGTGAGGAGAGATTCAGAGACAAGGAGAGGAGGAGAGGAGGAGAGAAGGGGTGAGGAGAGTAGAGGAGACAAGGAGAGGAGGAGAGGACGAGAAGCGGGCAAAGGAGGAAAGATGGGGTGAGGAGAGATGAGGAGACAAGGAAAGGAGGAGAGGAGAGAAGAGGAGGAGAAGTGGACAAAAGAGGAAGGGGGGGGTGAGGAGATATGAGTAGACAAATAGAGGATTAGAGGAGAGGAGGAGAGAAGGGGTGAGGAGAGATGAGGAGACAAGGAGAGGGGGAGAGGAGAAGGAGCAGGCAAAGGAGGAAAGTGGGGGGTGAGGAGGGATGAGGAGGCAAGGAGAGGAGATGAGGAGAGGGGGTACAATGAGAGGAAGAGGTAAGGATATAAGAAGAAACGAGTGAAGACAAGGAAAGGAGGAGAGATGAGGAGGAAAGATGGGATGAGGGGAAAGGAAGAGATAAGGAGAGGGGGAAAGACGAATGAGGAGAAGACAAGGAGATGAGACAATGAGATGAGGATGGAGGAGGTGAGGAGAGAAGAGGAGACAATGGAAGGACAGAATATGGGTGAGGAGATGAAGAGTGAAAGAGAGGAGGACAGGAAACAAAGAATGGATGAGCCAACAAGGAAAGGACAAAAGGGAGGGGTGGAGACGAGGAGAAGAAATGAGGAGAGAATGAGGCGGTGTGGAGAGGAGGAGAGAAGAGAGGAAGTTAGGGGATGACATGAATGAAGACTAGGAGAGGCGGAAAGAGCAGATGAAGTGATGAGGACTGAAGGAGAGAAGAAGATAGGAGACAAAGCGAGGATGAGTGAGCAGACAAGGAAAAGAGATGGTGAGGAGAAGAAAAAAAGGAGATGAAGAGCAGAGACATAAGGAGAGGAGGAGGGAGGAGACAATGAGAGGAGGGAAGATGAGATGATGAGAGAAAGATGGGAGTGAAGAAACAAGGAGAGGTGAGAGGAGGAGGGGAGGAGATAAAGAAAGAGGAGAGAAGGACAGAGAAGACAACAAAAAGACATACAGAAAGAGGAGGCAAGGACAGGAGCAAAGGAGGGTGAGGAAAGGAAACAAGGTAAGGAGGAGACAGGAAACAAGGACATGTCAGTGTTGGGCTCTGTTTCAGCCCAATGTAACTGAAATATAATTTAAATAAGTTTATTTTTCAAGATATTGAGAGAATATAGCCATACATTTTGTCAACCCTTTTTGTAACCTCATTTTCTTCAAATGGGACCAGCCGAGACACGTGGTTCACAGAGCAGAGGCTGGTACCTTAATACTACTCTGTTGACTGGTACCACTCAGTCCCTTCCTAAATCCAACCTCCTCCAAGCACATTCTTCTATTTTTAGCGCTCAAGCATCTTCTCACTATTAACACTTTTAACCTCTGTGTTCTTAAGTTAATCTCCTTAAAATTCCTGTCCCGTCTGTGCAAATCGATAATGTCTCTAATTTGCTCGGTGTAAGCACATCACACAAACAATGTTGGTTTGTTGCAGAATTTGAAGCAGTAATCCATTAAAAAGTGCTGCTACCTAAAAAATCACATCACTGTGTGGCATTGAAAGAAACCAAATATTTACCATTATTACTATGTAACGCAAACTTTAGTTCCACTCTGTCTTAAGCCTATGCTCGTGCTCACCCACTTATTTCCCACAATTTTTCCATTTACAAACTTCCTTCGAAATATTTATTTGAAGCTTTATCTGACTTCCTCTTCTGCTACTACAGAAAATGGTCTTGTTATTTGCGCTCTAATTGCCGTCTAATTAATTGTTTTAGACAGGAGCACTCTCCCATGTGAACGGCATCAAAGCTGTAATCAACAGTTTGCATCTTGAAAAGATTAGTTCCAGAAGGAAGAACCAGAGTGGATGAATCTAAGTCGACCCAAGAGCAATTGATTTCTAAGCCCTCCTTTGCCTCCGTGAATCCACCTTCTCAGTTTTAATACATCGGTAAACAAGTCTGTCATTCACGCTGCCTATTCTTTGCAATTTCCTGTAATGCTGCTACTTCAGTTTAATTCTTAGAGTGCTGTACCTTTCTGAGGAAATTCCATTTTGATATGAAGCAATGTAGTGTCTCCTCTTATCCACCGGCATCACATCGATGTATCCCCCTGCGTCATTCCGGATGACCCCAGCGTGAACTGCAGCTCGACAAATACTGGATTTCTACACAGGACAAACACAGACAGGTCAATGCATCTCTCAGACCAGCTGTGAAGCAAAGCAGAGGGAGACTTACATCTGAGTAGATTCTTGTTCCTATTACTCTAGATGTGTGGGCGTTCTCCTCTAAACAGTTTCGTGGGCAGTATAACCTAGATAGAACAATGGACAAATAATATAAAGCACTTTACTATATCACACAAAAAATACCTTCTTTGATAGAGTAGGTTGTTTGCATAGACTGTAGAAGAAGTGGACTAAGTGAGCGTGACATCACCTATAGCGTTCGGCTCCTGTCAAATGAAGCTCATTGAGGCTAGCAGTTATAGGGGTGAATTTCCATATTTGTAATTCCGACCGCGAGTATCATAGCAACCAACGAGCCAATCCAGTGCGAGGCTGTTGAAGGCAACGCCCCTTCCCATCCGCACCGCTGGTTTGGCAGTGAGCGGGAGCTTAGCAACGCTGTCAATCAAATCTGTTGCTAATGCTAGCAGGAACAATCTTGGGGGAAGAAGGTGCCTGAATGTCTGTTATTAATGTTCATATCTTGATTTACAGACACAATAGCAAAATAAAAATACCAGGATCATGTAGAGCGGGTTTATATGAACATTTTAAGACCAAGATGATGAGCCTGAGAGCAGAAGTTACAGAGAGAGGGGCGACAGTTTTTCAATAGAAAGTAAAGAGTTGATGGAGCCGGAAGCTCACCCGTGCTCGCGTCCTATTTGGAACACGGCGGCTAGCAGCTTAGCTATGTCCATTTATATATACAGTCTATGGTGTGGCATTTAATTAAAAATAAGCAAAAAATATTACTGCAAAAGAAAGAAAAGAAAAAGGTAATGTTACCTTGGGCAGTGTCTTACGGGCTTCTCGTACGGACAGAGTACTGCAACTGTTGTTTCACATGTAACAGCTTGGACTAAGAATAAAATACATTCTCAGTCAATTTCATGTTGAGGTCTCCCAGTGATTAGCACTGCTTTGGTATCAGTGTTACCTGTCACTCTAGAAACGGTGAATGAATTGGCACTTTGGTACTTCCTACAACACAGAAATACATGTAAACATAATAAATATAACAAAAAATAATAATAATAATCATAATCGTAGCCTTATATTTTTCCTCACCCTATAGATTGTATCCCATTCTTGTATGATTTGATGAAATAGTCTTTTCTTCCTTGTCGACTCACATCGAGCCACCCTCCATCATTATCTATGACACCAGCATGTAGCCCCGCTTTGCACACACTAGATTGCTGAAAAAAGTAAAATATTGACAACATTAGCCCCATTTGCTGACCTGGTGGTAAACAGCAGCTTTTAAAAGGGTTGGTCAAGGCTGTTTGACATCTCTCACGGCTGATAATGGTGGCTTATTGACCAAAACAAACCCACTCAAGCCGCAATCGATTAGCGCACTCACCATTTCATAGTACACTGTGCCCACCACTTTCCCAGTGGCATCTAGACATCCAGCTGGACATTCATATCTAGACAAAGAGAAACAGGAGGAACAGCAGTGAAATCACTAAACTATTAATAATATAATTATTCACTTGTAACAAAAAGTGGTAATGAAAAATATAATTAGTAATACAATGGTAAATATTCATGAAACTGCAACTATTCGTGATTAAAGGGCCCATATTACACTATTTTCTGATCTCTGTTATAACGTTGTTTCCTCATCACAAACAGACCTGGAGTTGTGTTTTGTTTCATTCACACATGTTTAACACACAAACCCTGCATATTTAGGCTGAGTTCTTCTCTCAAACAGAAAACACTCTGTTCCACCTTGTGATGTCATGTGGTAATACAGGAAGTGCGCCACTGTGTTTTTAAACTCCATACACCTTCACTAGAAATATTTGGATTATTTCAGCCCTGGAATCTCTACTAAACTAAAGGTAAAACGTAGCTGTTAATATGAAAACTACCACTTCATGACATCACAAAGATTGAACAGAGCATTTTGAGTAGACAGACTAATAATAAAATAGTAAAAGGGTTACTCAAACATGTGTGAATGAAACAAAACACAACTCCAGGTATGTTTTTGAGGAGGTAACAACAGTACAACATGGCTAAAACCTCACAAGAGTAAATTTTGTATAATATAGGACCTGTAATAGAGGTTGATGTCCTATTTGTATCATTTCCAAGCTTTAATCCCATAATATTTATATGAATTTAATCATCCTTAATGCGGGGGACTTTATGCGTCAGATGGCCTTCCTTTTAAGACTTATACAAAAATTACACTTGACTATGACTCCGTCTTTTTTACCTGTTGCATGTGGTTCCTTTACACTGGTCTCTCAGCTTTGTGTTGCAGGTGACGAGCTGAGCTGCAAAACAGAAACAGACAGATGCAACCAAACTAATTTTTCAGACAAAGAAAAATCCATGTTTTATATTCAAGCTACAAGGCGGTGGTCAGCAGTTTTGAAGGAAGCATCTCGCCTTACAGACATAGGCCTCGTGTGCAGTGAGAGGAAGCCATTTAAAAACCACAGCAAGCTCCTTTCAACTCTCCTTCATCAGCCAAGAGCAAACACACAGCTTCGGCCAAACCGTACCGAGCAAAATTAGGTATAACTGCGAATCTGTCAACCTTAATTACTTTGACTATATACTATTTATTCACTTTTTTAGCCCTTTTCATACTTGCAGCCTTGTTGATGTTTTGTCATTTTTGCATTAGATTTACAGCATGATTTTACTCTGTTGAGATACGGATTTTAGACTTCTTTTATTCCAGAGGGAAAAAAGATTAGATTGCTTGTGAATTGCTTCAGAAATAAGTTATAATACGTTTTTCACAATCTTTTTGAAAATGTTGAAGAAAAATCAGGTTGATTACTCAATAATATTCAAATACATTAATTATTTCAATCGTGTTGCTGGGGAATTTAAATGTACACTCCCCTGTGCTTTGTCAAGTTTGCTTACTCCTACTTTGGAAAATGATCTTATAATATTGGCTCTTTCACTTAAAGGTCCACTTCCAGCTTTGCAAATTTGACCTATTTAGTAACAATTCTCTTAAACTTGTCCATCTACTGGTTTTTACCACTGTGACCCTCCCAAAGCTAAAACCAGATCCCTCATTCTGAGCTGTAACGAGACCCAGAATAAACAGTTAAATGGCAGCTTACACATCTGCTGCGTGTTGACCACCTCATTCCTGTGCAGGACCTCTGTAGGGGGTCGTGTGGGGGCCGGGGCCGGGACACTGGGGGGGTCCGGTTTGGGGGCTCGGGGCCGAGCTCGAGGGGCCTCAGGTTCAATGAAGTTGTTTTCTTCTGTTTCCTCTTGGTAAGGGTCGTAGCTGTTATCTGGAAAGAGGGTCACGTGTTATGATAGGAGTTTAAAGGCAGCTCCACTAAAGGCTGGTGATTACTTTCATCACCAATTAATGCAATGTTTGTGTTTTTTGAAATATAGTAACCGAACAGTTCCCCTTTATGGGTGAAAAAACCCTATCAAAATCTAAATTAGAATGTGTGTGAGCAATTAAGAGTATATGACTTATTTACTTCAACTAAAGGATCAGTATATTATTGGCCCACTTTCTTATGGAAGTACTAACTATACATAATATTGTAGAAGTAGTAGCCAAGCTTGTAAACATTTTGTATACCCACTATTTCAAGTCTCCAAGAACAGGGACAAAGTAACAGTCACACAGAATTGGATCTCAAAGCAGTAAGTGGATACATTTAATTACCTATCCTATTTTTTTTGGCTTCAAGTGCTCCTTTAGCACAAGCACCATGACGTCTTAAGAGTCCAGTCTTAATCTTTTATTTCTTTATTTTTTAACTTACCTTTGTAACATTGGTTGTCCTTGCAGCCTCCTCCATAACTTGGAGGACAGGCTGAACACGGGGTCCCATGTTTGTATGGTGCATGGCCCCACCAGTTGCCCCTGTTCAAGTCACACACAAAATACAAAGATAGCAGAGAGTTCTAGTGGGAATAGGTTGAAAATATTTGTCACCTCAAACTTTAACATTTTGACAGACTTGATTTTCTGTCACTCATTCATCAAAAAGTGTGCTTACTTTGGAGAGTAGTTGCAGACGAGATAGACAGCCTTGGCCCAAATCTGCCCCCAAACATTCATATTGTAGCATAAGTTGATAGCACAACCGACGCGACTGCTGGTGGCCCACACAAGCTGATAAATAACACAGATGTTCAATAAATAATACATTTAGAAAATAAGGTGAGTGAAGTAGTGGACCTTTTCAGTAAAACTACCTGTGTGTAGTGGGTACAGACTGGACCGGAGCACCTGAATGGGCAGTAGGGGTTACACTCCTGGGGGTAAGGGTAGGAGAAGTCTTTCACTTCGTCATACCATGCCTGCACATGGAACGTAGGAGGCCGATACCTGCACAAAGGAGGCAGAGGAATCATTAAAAAAAAAGTATTTACAGACTTGTTCCTTCTGACATTGCCTTTCTGAGATTTCCAAATAATTCCAACACATTGTCATTTTAATACTTTAGTATTGTTTTTTCCTGTAGGCTCTGTGCACAATAGCACCTGCCAACCTCACTGTTAGCGTCACTACTTCCTGTTCAGTTGTATCTCTGTGAGGTTTTAGCAGAGTCACGCTAAAATGAATAAATATTTAAAGATCAGTCAGTGGACGGAGAGCTGCAGGTGGATGTCACTGACCACATGTTAAAAACTACACAGATCAAATTAATACTTGATGAGAGGACACTACTGTGTTTAAAAAGAAAGATATTTGTGTTTCAATGCTAACGCTGATGCTAATTTTGAGGCATAATAAATGTTAAAACAACACCACAAACTGAAGTTTTCTACATATAAAAATAACTGGGTAGCCTTTATTTTAATTCATTTGAATTTTAATAGATTGTTTATTTCATGCTTTCAGATTTTAATAAAATTGACTGTTAGCTTTGAGACACAGTGAGCGTGCTGCTGTGCACAGAGCCTATTCCCTTTTTCATATAATAATTTTTTGTATTTCAAGCTTGGATTTAGCTTTTCTTTTGGCTGGATAATTAGTCAAAATGCATATAGTAATCATTGATTGCGACAAAACGATCAGTATACCAAGGATATCTGGCAAAACTCAAAGGTTAACTCTAAAATCTATTCAGTAAGGGCTAATTATGTAATCAATACGTTAGCAGCAAAAGCTTCTGAGTAGAGGAGACCAATTACAATTTAAAACTGCAAAGGTTCACGTGAGACAGTTTATGGTGCAACCAAATGAATCAACCATGTAATTCTCTGCATAAATAAACCAAAATATAAAGTGTTTTTTTATTTTTTTTATCTGGCTGTTTATGACATATTAACTTATCAGGAAGTTTGTTTTCATAAAACTGGTCACATACTAAATGTATAGTGCTCTATCAGACAATGTAAATTATAGTAATTTAAGGATTTCACTGTTGTTTATTCATTGTGTCTATAATACTGAATAATCATTAGTAATTGTAACACTAAAATTTGATATTGTGAGGCATCTAATGGTAAATGATGAAACCAAATGAACTCAATCAGATGCTCTGCACAACTGTAGTCACCTTCCCCAGTGAGCGCCCAGGTTCTGTCCGATCTGAGGCAGTAGACCAGCAGGACCATGTTCCCAAAGGCAGGTCTCAGCCCACTCCTCTGCTGTGCGCTCCAGTTCAGTGTCCCAAACCTGCAAGACAAAAACAAACATAACAATGTAAATCAGTTTACTATTTGCAATTTAGTTCAGAACCAAGCTTTCCTTAAATGAATTCAGTGAGATGGTAGAAAACTAGTCTGTTAAAAGCTGAAAAACATCTGTACTGAACTTGGAATTAAAATTTTGGAAAATATCTGTCATGGAAGAAGTTAGTTTCTGGTACTTTTTTTGCTTTAAAACAGGCACACGTGCACTAAATAGAGGATTCGAATTGACTCTAGCTTTGCCTTACACAACTTCACAACATTGAACACCACATTATAAATTCAACGTTTGGAACTGTCACTGCCAATATAATAAAACGGCATTGCAACTTGATACTGAAGTACTATTATGGGTTTACTCCTCATTTTGAGCATTGCTGACTGTGTAAAAATCCTGCACTTTGCCGCTCAGCTGACTCCCCTCAAATGGGTTTTCCCGTAATATTGAGCGTTATTCCAAAAATGCCAAAAGGCTGTTTTACCTCTTAAGTAATAACTTCCATATGGCCCTGCTGGAGAGATGAGGGACGGGTTTCACCTCTGTCTTTCTAAATTGGCCTCCCCTGCTTCAGGTTTGGCTCAAGTCGGATACTAAATGGATCATATTCCCATTTAAGGGGTTTCTAAGAATCCACTTTGTGTCCTTCATTTTTGCTGACCTACATTTGACCATAAAACATGCTACAAAAACACCAGAACCATTTGCTCTCAAGGATGCTGTTCTATGTTCTGTATGTTTGCATCTGACTACTCTATTTTTTCTGGGATTTTTATGTCAGATGCCCTTCCTTACACTGCTACATTACTGTCACTAGAACAGCAATGAAGTAGAAGTTTCAGGAACACCCCAAGAGTATCTAATGTCTGAAGGATTGGTGATAAGGCAAAAATAATTACATTACATTGCAATTGATCCATCACAGTTTCTCAAGTTTTTTCATATTAAAAATAACTAAAGATAATTCCATGAACATAAACGAGACAGGCCTTTAACCAGTGCCAATTAACTGAAAAAACATATTCCTCATAAGTCTGAACTCTGCTCCAAACAACATGCTTTTAGACAATTTGAAACAATATAATTCTAATTTGATTCAAATTTGATTAGGTCTTGCTGACAATGCCGATATATGGATTCACTTTTTTTTTTATTTCTACCTGTACTACAAAAAATACTCTAGCCTCTACTTAATTGTATTTGACTCTGAAAACCCTCCTCTGCCTACCTGCATTATTTGTGCGTAACCAACCATTGCCAATCGAAACAAGTGCCGCTCTCTTGATTCTTTGCTATAGTTACACACACCTATGGCCAACAACAGGATGTCTGGCCACGCAGCAAATGAACTGTTAAGTCTGAGCAGTTTCTTACACGGGACTTCTGGGAATCTAGTCGACATTGTTTGTTTAAATCAATAATGCAGAAAATAGTGTGATTTGGAGATAAACACTGCTCTTTGTAAGGTTAATTGTTTGCTATATACCTGCACAGATAAACAGAAAAGTCTCTATAGAGGGCTACAAGTCAGCGCTGACACGTTTGAGAGTGTTATAACGGCTAATGAAGCTAAAACAGACTGACATGTGGTTATCAGTGGACATGTTAATTGAAGCTTTTTTTCAATTTGACTTTCTCTAGCAAGATGAAAAACACAATCAGTGCTTTCAGTGATAAGGAGGCTGGGACATATTGGGTAGAGTTGTGGTAATTGTTGTGGGGTCAGAAAGCCAAACCATACCAGGCTTGTTGTGTAAGAGTGGGCTAACACAAAGATACATATTGATTTGATTTTAACTCGTTTATGGCTAAGGTCACTGTGGTAGATTTTGAAACTGAGGATGACTAAAATAACCCATTAAAGACACAAATTTGACTTCATATTATGTAACTGGACTTGGCTTGCATTTGATAACGTAAGCTGTTTAAATTGGGAATTGTACGTTTTCTGGAGCCTGTAACTTTAAATAAAACGTTCGTGCACACAATAAGGTTTTTGTAAATTGAATACACCAATTCACAGCTTTTGCACAGATTTTTCAGGTGGCTGAATGGAAAAAATGAGAGTGTTAATACATTTTAATCTGGGAAGCAACACTAACATTTGACATTTAACTAAATTAATCTAAGGCCTGTCCTACTTACCTTGACATCCAAAATTGCAAGAATAATTAAGATAAAAAGTAATTTTTCCTCTTCCTGACTTGGCAAATCACCTGCCTCCCATCTGCCAGATGCCCTTCCCTCCTGATGCAACCTTTTTCCAGGCTTGGGTGTGTTACAAAGATTCCACTGGCTTCTAACAAATCATGCTTTTTAGTGCTAAAAAGTGTCACAATTTATCAGCATGAAAAGAAGTGCTGCACTGTGGGTGAGATAGAATGAGTGGTTTAGACCAGGTATAAAGCACAGCCGTCTTGTCAGACCACAGTTGTTTGCACAGTTACACAGCAGGGGAGGCCCAGTAACAAGGACCCCCCAACCGCGGGCCCCTCCCTGACCACACTCCTGCCTGGGGCCCTAAAGAAAAACACCTCAGCTCCTACACTCTATCAGCACTGTGCACACGGCATTGTTTATTTCGCTTCACACTTCATTTGTGGCTTTTTTTTCCTTGTCCCTGGTCATCTGGTTACATTCCAAACTCTATGGAGGGGTACTTCCTTTGCACGTCCGGGTTTCCTGCTCATAATCAATAAGGCATGTGGAGGAGCACAGCCAATTAATGATATAGGTCAACTGGTTTCAAGGCATTACTCCGTCCAGGTGGTGCTTTGTCAAACTATATTAAATCCACTATTGAGGCATACGGGGCCAGATATTTAATGCGACTAAAATTAAAATTAAAGAATGTGATATAATTTAACTATGTCACTGAGTTAAAGGGGGCATATTATGTAAAATTAACTTGTGTTGAAACATGTTACAGTCTTCCCTCATCATTAGTTTACTCAACGTTATATTTAGATTGATACGTGCATGTTTGAGTAATCCTGATCCTATTGACCATCAAATTCTCTAATTCATATGGAGAATTTATCACAGTGATGGTTATAATAGTGTGATAGTAGTTTGCACAGGTTTGTGATTGCAAAGCTCAAGCTAAAACAATCTGAGTGATTCTGGACCAATGCTGCTGCACCTTTCATTCACGTTTACAGAAATACTGGGCTCACTCCTCTCTTTCAGAAGCTTCAACAAAAGCTCCTCCCTGAACAACCACTCTTGTACGGTTTCTTCAAACTCCTTTTGCTGGTCCTCACATTTTGGATCCAGGAATCTTCTGTTTCTTTCTTTCTCAGGGCCTTCTCTTCAACCATTTATTGTTTTTGCTCTCCAAGAAATTCACAAACGTTTTCAGTTACTGTTGCTGGGTTACAAGGCACCTGTAACTAAATTAATTTTTTTTTTTTTATTTTATCAGTAAGAGCATTGCCTGTTTTAACCTAAGAAGAAGACCATTGTTTGTTATTCAGAATTTTCATTCACAAAGGCCTAGTGTAACAAAAATGTAAATTTTCTATCATTGTATATCGATTTTTGGTGAGCTGTTTAGAGCTGAATCAGACACCGCTGTTAGTCAAGGTGTATAAATCTAATTCAGAGTTGAATAACTGTACATGTATCTGGCATCCCATTGCTTCCACTTAGTTCAGATGAAAAAAAATATACAGATACTTAACATGCGATCATCTAATTCATAGTTTTCATCTTCCTGCCATTGCCATTTTGAGGACGTTTAACCATTCAAAAAGATAGAATTTGTTTTGAATTGTCACTGTGAAACACATCTGATAGATTTAAGGATTAAATTAAATTATGTCAGTCTCCTAAAAATAATTTTCATAATTCATCCCAAATTTACCTGGGATTAGGGTTGGCACATGCTTGCGACCCTCTGCGACTGGATTTACCCTGACCATACCCACACCCACAAACACACATTTTAAAATCTTTCTTTAAATCTCACACAGTAGCAATTGAAGACAAATTTACAAGTCTAGACATTACTTAGATTTTATAAGTTGCTCTATTTTAAGTTAAATAAAGATGACCACTGGCTGCTGCACCGTCTAAATGATGTGTAACCTGAAAAATGTCAATCCAAACCGCTAACACCGCCGGCAGCTTGGGCCAGTTGCCCAGCACGACCAAGGTAAACAAATCAAGGTAGGTTTTCTCCCATGATGCATCTGTTTGTCTAGCGGCACTTCAAATACTCACACGTCTCTGTCTATACCTGCGGGTCAACCTTAACCGCTGTCCCCCCGACACTGGCGACGCATTGATGTTTTTGGCAGAGTCGCTGTAGTGTGAATGCTTATCCGGGATTTTAGGGGCCTCTGTGTGTTGTATAATGACAGAATGGGAACGGAGCCATAGGGATAAGAGACAGAGGGAGGCAGAGAGGAAACAGATGAAGTGGGAGGAAAGACAGGGATTTGAACTGATGTTATCAAAAACTACCTCAGAAGGTCTCTGAAATTTTGGTTTGATCCACAATAGCACACAACAGAAAACCAGTTGAGTGCAAAAGCTCTGTCCCTCACACTGTTAAGGTTTTTGCACATTTTACATGCTTGTAAAGTAAACATAAAGGGCATTTACAACCTGGCACACATTTCACTGTGAGAGAACTGCCCTAAACATCCTATTAGGTTTCCCATGGGCCATATGAGCTGTTAGCCATTAGTATAACATAGTGCACACCAATCTAAGGTCCCTTTTGCATCTGAGGTGTCCCTCTCTAACTTATGATAATCTGTCCACACCCCACTAAACTTGCACTTTCTTTTTCGCTCCAAAGCTGCTATCCTCTTGTTGCATGCCTCTCCGTACTTCACCCCTGGGTGCCCCCGCAGCTAAAAAAGCCAGCCAACTGTAACAGGAGACAGTGGAGAAGGAGCTGTGTGCCGCTGGCTCAGCACTTCTCCTCCAGCAGGCTGCCAGAGCGCACCCCTCTGCACACACCACATGAGGGGTCGTTAAGTCTAACCTCTCAATTATACAATTACACAGTCCAGCAATTGCCCCCAGCAGGAACTGTTTATTTGCCATAACCACAGAATAAGCCTTTTGTTTCCAGGGTCTTTGAGCCGAGATGAAACAGTGATAAAAACTCATTACGTTCTGCACACTGTATTGATTTTCAAGCTCTGAAGTACAGTTAGTGGCCATGGGCTGTAGCAGTCAAACCGTGCCTTTATTTGGAGAAGTTCCAGATGGTTGGCGATGAGATTTTCTCTAAGTGCGTGTGTGTATGCACGTATGGCATATGCTTGACAGGGAGGAGGGGGGTCCAGCTGGTAAAATAAGCCCCCAGTGATTCTAATTGCGCTCTGAAATGCGATCCGTTGCTCTACGCACACGTGATGGCTAAAGAATAAAGTCAAACAAATCTCTTAGCATGAGTAAGAAAAAACACAGTAGTAATGTGATCGTTGGCAGGTCGCTGGAATTCAGTGCTGGCAGTGGTGGGAGTCACATGGGTCTTGACTTATGGAGAAAGTGGAGGAGTAGTGTGGAGGTGCTTAGGAAATGTTGGCATGCTGATTATGACCAGGCCAAAAGGGATAAGTGCCAGGGAGTCTGGCGGTGACTGGGTCAAACTATATTACCCGAGATTTAAATGCACAGCTGGAATTTGAAATGGGGTCACAGCTGCATAATGATCGGTAATATCGCTCATGAAAGCACACATACAGTATATAAGGTGAAGAAAGGCACTCTTCAAGTGGAAACAAGGCGGAAAAGGTGCAAGAATCAATGTCAAATTGATTGGCATTGCAATCAAGAATACTGCTGAGCTTCATCATGCAATTAGTGGATGTAGTAATGTAATGAATGAGATATGTGTTATGTGATAGACTTATTTTATCAGAAAACTCCATTCTCTGAGTTGGCAAGCAAATCACTACCAAAACTTGCCTTGCTTTGGATACTGTTATAGTATCGTGCCAACAATTTTAACTGATGCATAAACCTTTCATTTTTCCTTCAGTACACATCTCTGTACTCAGAAGAGCTTTTGAGTATTTGAGTTTACGACACTACATTAGGCCACTTACCATGTACTCCATGTTGGATGCTTGGGGGTACACCTGCCCTCTAAGCTTGTTGTGGAGATCCAGGATGAGCTGTGCGTCGCTGTCCGTTATGGCTCTCTTGCCCCTCCCTTTGGCCTTCCACATCTCTCCATCCTCGTCCATGTACTTGTCCAACATCTGCTCCAGGCTGGAGTTAAACGGCAGTGAGAAGGAAACTGGCATTTGGATCAGACAGAGCAGAAGCATGGATCTGCATTCTGGCCAGTGAGCAGACAAGAACCTCATCCTGGTAGTGGTAAAGTTTGTTGTACAGTCTTAAAATGACGGAGAGAAGCCGTTTAGGCAAGTCGCAGAAGGTAAACTTGCTGTTGTGAACAAAAATGAATGAGACAATATATCAGTTACAGAAATAAAGTTTTTATCACTCTTTTATGACATATATAAATTGTAAGTTTTTGTGCTCATTGTGCTTTGGCAAATAGAGAGCCCGTGCGTAAAACCGGTTAAATATGCAAATCACTGTATGTTGAGCTTGGATTTTCTTACTGATTAAATACTTTTACTATTCACTGTTACGACATGACTAAGATGATAGCCTCACAAAACAACCTAGAACAACAGGCTTACATTTAAATTGGATTAGTTTATGCACCTGCAACTTTGACAGATAAACCCAGTGTGCTAGCAGGCATGCAAAACAAACAGTACAAAAAAAAGCGTGCACAATTAAAACAATGTAGCAAATGCAAACTTACATTTAGTGGGAGTCTGAGCGCGTGTCTCCGGGGAAATTAACCAATGTGAAAACTGCAGCAGTAAAAATGCAACTTGGATGATTGCAATGCGCAGGGTAACTTGTGTAGCGCTAACCTCAGCCGCTGGATAGAGAAAAGAGGCTGCGTGGATGTTTCTTCTGCAGGGTTCATACTCCAAAGCCGCTAAAGCATCACTTGTGCACACTTTATCCCCAACTTTAGTTTCACTCTCGGGCGCCGCCTCTGACCCCGCCTCTGGATGGGTGATACGGCCCTCTACTCGCCAGGCAGAATTATGGCACAGCAAGGTACCAGGGATTTGGAAGGTCTGCTTGATTTTTTTTTTTTTTTTAGGAACTTGCTTCGTTCGAAATGCTTAAATAAGTTACAGGCCTATTTGAAAAACCTAAAATGTAGACTACTCACTGTTATGGTTATTACCAATGTAATCAATATCAAAAGACTTAACACTAAATATATGATCATAGCAACATCATTAATAGTAACCAGAGTAGAGAATAGTGATGAACCGTCTTTATAAATAGTATGGTATAGGTCTACTTGTTCCAAAACATAACTTTTTTTTATTATTCAAACAATTTTGTGTATTTGTTGAATATGTTTTGAATAAGTAATTTAGGAAAGCTTCTATGGAAACAATGCAGCAAACATTATAAAACAATAAATCAATGTACTTTCTGTAAAGCGTAATGTAAGCTCAAAACAGCCACTGTGTTTTGTGACCTTTACTGGTACCTCCAAATCCTTTAACCTAATCTAAACCAGACCCTGCTTCTCCTCAGGGGTCTGGGCTCCTAAAATGGTCTCATTCTCTGGAGGCCTAACCGCTTACAGGTGACTTCTTTGGGGGATTAAACACAAACCCTCTCGTTGTTAATTTCAGGTACCGTGTTTGTCGTCAACATTTCCTCTCACATGTGCACCGCCCTTGATCCTTTAAATGTAAAAATGGAGCCAGCAGATTCCAGATTGTCTTCTCTGCTCTGGTCCTTTTCACTGGAGCCCTGGCACATGTGGCAACAGTAGCTAATAGGCCACCGCTGCAGCCCCCCGCACACACTTTCCACAATCAACAGTCCAACAGTGTTTCATCTGACAAACATAATAAAGGCACATATAGGAAACCATGGTACAGTTTGCTTGTATAGCTAATGAGCCTGTTTCTATGACAACCAAATATTTTACAGTTTGGATGTTTTTTGGACTTGTGCACGTGAGCTGACTTGGAACGAATGCATACTTAAAGTTGGGCAATTGTCCAGTATGGAAAAAAAAAATCACTTTGCAATGTTGAACTTTACTTGAAATGGCATCTTGGCAGAACTATGAGTTCTATGAGTGTGCGTGAGCCTACCTAGAGGCTTACCTCTCTCTGGTGCCAATCAAGATCAAAGCAGTTCTAACCAGCCACATAACTCCCTTCTTCAAATCAGCTGGGTCTGAAGATAGGTTGGCTCTCATACACTCACGGTGCCCAGGCAAGGTAGACTAGAGCGCCGCAACCGGACAAAAAACACAGGCCCCAGACAGAGACAAGCCGCGACGTAGCAGAATACAGCCCTGACGGAGCACAACAACTGCAGCCAGCATCCCTCTTGGATGCATCAGCCCTTAGCCTGATCATCGAAAGGCCAAGGTGACTTTTGGCTGCAAGGGTGGACCAGAGGTGAACCAAGCAACCATCCTCACTGAAATGCATGCAAGCGGAGTGAACCAAGAACACGCACAGGCCACTCGCTCTGCTGGCGGAGGACAAGGTCCACAGGAGCGCAGTGTGACGGGCCGTCCAAAACCACCTCGAGGTCCCAGAACGTAACCACCTTTGTGGAGGGTGGTCTCACTAAAGAGGCACCTTGAAGAACTCGCTTAATCAGTGGATGACTATGCCCTGAGTAGCATCCAAAGCCCTCGTGGCCTGTGGTGATCCTGCCAACCAAGCTGGCGCTGAGGTCCAACCTCCTGGGGTCCAACCTCCTGCCCCTGCACCAAGTGAAAAAGAGTATGGCATGGCCCTTTCTCAGAGGGTCCCTGCAGCATAATCCACCTCAGAGTTATGGAAAAAGAAGCAGACCTGGTCATCCCCTCAAAAGTGGCGCAGTGCAACCTGTAATACTCTTCTTCCCATCAGGGGTCATGTGGTAGGTCACTCTCTCTTTGGTTGACCAGAATGCTGAGGAGCGGCTACACATTACAGCCTGTCAACCTCCTCCGTACACTGTTTCTCGGTACTGTTGTGTTTTGTTTGCTTGTTTGTTTGTTGCGTTTTTTACTCTTTAGCAGCCATGTTAGTTTTGGACAGGAACAGTCCATGTGTTTCTCTGATTGATTAATCCGCCTGTCAGTCATGCCTATCTGAAATCGGGGTGACGGGATATGATCCCAGACCCACACGTCATTGTTTTGTCAAAGCATGTGATTTTGGATGGCCAGCTATGTTGGCAATACCCACAAGGTAATATGCCTACCGTTTGCACCCAAGGGACATCAGTATCAGTAATTAGTTACAGTGTTTACAACTACTACCTTTGTTTCATTCAAGCATCATTTGCTTATTGTCCTTGCCCTAAATCACCCATGTCAACTGAATCAACAAAGTCAATTAACAGCACTTTTATCTTTTTGATAAAACATAAAAATTAGATCTATGTCAAGTTTTCCATAGAAAACCCAATGAACTCAAAGCAGAATGTAGCCGAATATTTGTGCCAAAGCCGTAGAACCAAATAACACAATGCAACAGTAGCCTCAAGCAGCAAACCACGAACGCGTCTTGCACAAGCAGAAAAGAGAGGAGAGGGAGGAGAGGGAGACTAGTGTTATCTGCTACATCGCTCCCTAATGGTTTTGGTTGGGGCTGAATTAAGGTTGCAGCGCTGGAACAGAGTCGGGGTGAACACGGGGCCAAAGTGCATCAGGGTGGTTTGGCACACACAGTGAAAGCTTCCCTCCAGAGACTGTAAACTATCAGTCCTCTATCAGATACAGACACTTTAATGAACCTTTGTCTCTCTCTACCCTCTAGCGGTCGTTAACTGCCGTTGCAAGTGATGATAGCATGACATTGTCAACTTCAACAGCAAAATCTTTATGTTTATTACTGGAGAGCGGGATTATGTTTAATCAATTTCTCATGTTCGCCTTTTGCTTTAAATCAGCCTTTTTTAATCCAAATTAGACTATGATTCATAGGATACGGAGTAAAGCACGTTTGGCCACTTAGTTTCTTGTATAGGCCTACTATCAACCAAGTATGACAATAAACTTGAATCAATGATTACATTTAATGTTAATGTGTGTAGGTAATTTATTCTAAATTGTTTGAATACATTTTTGAACCACTAGGTGTCAGTGTCCCCCAATATCTGCATTGAGCTGTATACACATTCCGCATAATGACAGAAATCTAACGACAATTATAAAAACATCTTTAGTAATCGCATGATGGTTAGGAATAGAAAGTGTGTAATGTGTTGAAAAGAGACACCATTTTTAAATACAATTCTCTGTCACTACCTTATTTAAAGTGATAATCTGTAACTTTCTGGAGGTGGAAAGTGAAACCCATGATTCTATGGAAATAGAAGGATAAAACCATTCTTTGGAACGTTCTTCATGGAAGGAGATTAGTTTTATGCCATAATGTGGAAAATTATAACCAAAAGAACAACATTTCCATGGAAACTAGTGAAGAGGAGGCCCTCCTCCAGGCCAAATGAGAGTTAGGTTTGTGGAGATGCAAGTCTGCTCACAGTAAGGATGCATGTCTTTTAGTGCAATAAACACAATGGGGGGAAAAAAAAAAAAAAAAAATGCTTTGATTTTAGTCAAATTTTTGGCTAAAAAGTGACATACTGTGGCTTTAACACAGCTTTGACAGAGACATCATACGTCTAACAGCCTTAAACATGAATTAATAAGCCTGTATCATGATACAATGTGATTTAGCCAATTTAGCAGAAACCATGAGGGCCAAGAAGAATTGGTCTGAGGGTTGCACTTGGCCCCTGGGCCATAGTTTGGACACCCCTGAACTAAAGGGAAAGTCTGGGGCAAATGTATGTGTGCAGCACTTTGTCAGGGCTTAAGGGGTGAGCGAGCGCTGATCAGCTCAAGTCCAGCTGCAGGGTGTCTCTGCACTTTACTTTCCCCCAAAGTCCCAAACTGAACAGTTTCTCTGAATTCTTCTTTGAGATCTGAGGTTTCCAAAAGACTTTACACTGTAACATTTAAGTGGTCAATCCATGCTATATTTGACTTATTTTTGTTTTATGTAGAGGGCTATGGAATCACCAGTGGACAGCACAGAACGTCCCCAAACAAGCAGTTAAACTATCATTCTATTTCCTCAATCTGTCTGCTCTTCTTTCCATTACATCATTGTACATTGAACCACAAAAACCTTTGGAAAAATGGCACTTTCTTTGAAAAAGACACCTGAAATGGTTTGTATACACTGAAGAACTTATTTCTTTACCCTATGTTTGAAGTAAGGGCATCCGAATCAAGAGGTGCACCACAAAAACCTGCCCTCCCATTAACTCCAAAGTTCAAGTGCTGCCCCCATAGAGATTTATGGTAGGAAAAGAGTATTAGCATGGACGTGTCAACATTTGAAGAGGTCCCAAAACATGCTTCAAGGGGCTGACATCAGTGACTGAAAATAGCATGTCCAGACCTACCTGACACGAGTACATGTCAAATTGCATGCACATAGTTTGGTATTAGACCATATCAAGTTGATGTTTTTGTCTATTAGCTAGAAACTACTACTGCTTACATTATACACTTTACCTAGACTATGTTTTGAGCACAAGTGTGGTCACTGTCAGTCACTGTCATCTTATCATTACAAGATTTGAGATGTATTTCTGTGCATTGTTGTGGTTCTTTTACTTTAGCACTTTGAGATTTATCTTCAAATGTAAATAAATACAATTCATTATTATGATGATGATGATGATGA